>CAUYSK010087208.1:0-37390 GCA_963575035.1 Avahi laniger | reverse complement strand
GGCCGGGCGCGGTGGCTCACGCCTGTAATCCTAGCACTCTGGGAGGCCCAGGCGGGCGGATCGTTTGAGCTCAGGAGTTCGAGACCAGCCTGAGCAAGAGCGAGATCCCGTCTCTACCAAAAATAGAAAGAAATTAATTGGACAGCTAAAAATATACAGAAGAAATTAGCTAGGCATGGTGGCGCATGCCTGTAGTCCCAGCTACTCGAGAGGCTGAGGCAGTAGGATTGCTTGAGCCCAGGAGTGTGAGGTTGCTGTGAGCTAGGCTGACACCATGGCACTCACTCTAGCCAGGGCAACAAAGTGAGACTCTGTCTCAAAAAAAAAAAAAAAAAAGAGGTGATTAGACCATGAGGGTTCTGCCCTCACTGGTGAAATTAATGCCATTTATAAAAGAGTAAGCTCAGGCCCTTCTTGTTCTCTCTCATCTTCCACCGTGTGAAGACACAGCAAGAAGGCCCTCACCTGATGACAACACCTTGATATTAGATTCCAAGCCTCCAGAACTGTGAGCCAATAAATTTCTATTATAACTTACCCAGTCTGTGGTATTCTGTTATAGAAGCACAAAATGGACCACAATGCCAGGTTTCTACTGAGTGAGATTTCTGGGATCTAGGGGGCACATAAGCTAGGTCCTGTAGTTGTGTTAAGTCAACAAGGCCAACATGAAAACTGAAGGAGCTGAGAGCTACAACTGAGTGTTAGAGGGATCAGTAGTCAATACTTTTTCAGGATGACTGATGCTTTTCCAAAGAGCCTGATGAAGGGAAGAACACTGGACTTAGGGTCAAGGACCTAGGTTTAAATCTTAGCTCCACCAGTCACAAATGTAACTGTGGGCAAGCCAGTTAACCTCTGGAATCAAATGTCTTCATCTGCAAAATGGAGATACCATCTATTTTACAAAGTTTTATTTGTTTGGTTTTTGTTTTGTTTATTTGTGAATTTAAAAAGATAGCACGTGTAAAAGCACTTATGTGTTCTTGGCCCACGACAGGCACTTAAACATGTTTCCCCTACATTATCTTGGGCTTCCAGGAAATACCACGTAAGAGCTCCCCAGGTCTAAGAGAAAACCACTGAGTAAGGCCCCTGGGTTCAGAAGTAACTGCTGAAATATATTCAGCAATGATCTCCAAGAAGAGTTTTCTGGTCTAGAACCAAAAAAACTCATGCTTTGAATTCTTACGAATCCGGAAGACTTATTCTGTGAGTCTAGTGAACCACAGATCATAAAAGCTTCTACAGTACAAAAGATTCAAAGCTCAGAAGACGCAGAGGAAGATACCCACACAAGTGACTGGAACACAAGAGCAAGTCCTACATCAGGACAGTGGAAATGACAGGGAAGGAATCAACACATACATTGCCAGGGTAGTATACTGAAACATGCCTGTACCTAGCTTTTATCATAGTGACATCTACAGGAGGGAACTGACTAAATAAAAGAGAAGGCATGTCCCACTGTGAACCAGATGGTTTGAGTTCTGACTCTAAAAAAAGAAAGAGAGTTCTAGGGGAAAGAGGAAAAAAAAATTCAGAAATTTATAAAAAACATTTAAAAGATTTATTTTATGATGAAGATTATTTAGAAGTTCAGAAAAGGATTCTAGATCAAGAATAACCTATTCTGAAGCAGGCTGGAATGAAACAAGGAAACAAAAAAACCCAATATTTCCAAATCTGCTCTCAACATTTATTGTGTCCCTGTGATTTCCTTCCTAATAATTGTGTGGAATATAAATATCAGCAAGCTAGCTTGCATATCAACACGCCACTATTTTGAATTTACAGCTGATAATCGACCATGGCCGCCTTTTTCCCCATGTTCAAAACTTGATCTTAGCTAGACTTCTCGTCCTCACAGTTTTCTAGGCTGCCATCACCAGATGACTAGAATGTACACCTTAGAGAAAACCAAACTGAGACTCTGGGCTTAGACCTGCATTATTCATATACTTGTAATAAGGTACTTACTTAGCCCTTCACGAAAAGTCAATAGAAAAAAACCATCCTGGGGTGAGGCTGGTAAAGGGTAAGCAGAGCTGTCTGAATCACTTACCATGAGGGGAAAAGAAAAAAAAAAAAGGAGATAAAGCTAAATAGAAATAAGTGGAAACCACCAAGATTTCTGTAGCAGTTGCCAAAACAGGAAATTTACTTCTACTGGTCTGATACATAACCACAGACTCTAACAGATTATGACCAGGAAGACAGGCTGAACAAAGAAAACTTACCAAAATATAAATAAAATCTTCCCTATTTTCTACAGTTAGATAGGTAATGAAGGTTTTTTCCAAGTATTTTAAAATTCTAAACATATCTATGAATAAAGAGATAGTTCACAATAGTCATACATTACTCATTTACCAAATAAAATAAAAAGCAATTTGATTTTTTTAAAAAACTTTTATAAGGTAGCTGTACAAAATACACCAGAGTGCCACAATAGCCTCATGATTACAGTAAAATGAAGATGATAAAAATATTGTAGAAGTACGTACATTGACATAGAAAGGTGCTCATGACACAAGTGTAAAATGTGGTTTATAAAAGAAAATATGCACTATGAGCCACTTCGTGTTTTAAAAAGTCTGAAGGTATAAAAACCATTAGTTAATATTTCGGTATAACCTGTGGGCACGTGTGATTTTGAGTGATTTTTAGTTTCTTCCTTTTTTTTTTTCCTCTGTATTTCCTAACTTTACTGTAACAAACTGATATTATTTGAGAAATTTTTTTTTCTAGGTTTTTTTTTTTTTTTATGAGATAGAGTCTTGTTCCTGCACCCCAACTAGAGTGCTGTGGCATCAATCAGAGCTCACTGCAACCTCCAGAGCTCAAGCGATCATCCTGCTTCAGCCTCCCAAGTAGCTGGAATTACAGGCATGCAGCACGACACACACAGCTAATTTTTCTATTTTTTGTAGAGACAGGGGGTCTCATTCTTGCTCAGGATGGTCCTGAACTCCTGACCTCAAGCAATCCTCCCACCTCAGCCTGCCAAAGTGCTAGGATCACAGACATGAGCCACCATGCCTGGCCTAACTTTTTTCTTTTTAAAAACCTACTGCAATTAGTAATTTTTTCTTCTAGTGTATGTACAGCCATCAGACAGAAACAAGGGGCAAAGCACTGGGCACTGCAGAAGCTGTGTGTTCAGATTTACCTCTCTAGCAACAGCTGCTTCCACATGGCTGGGTAACTGGAAAGGTCCAGTCTGATAGCCTGGGGACCCCTGCTATATCTTCACACACTCCCCACTTAACAACTCATAAACCTGTACCTTTGGCAAACTATTTCTCCATATAGGCCACTTGCAGCCAGGGCACTTCAAAAATCTTTAAAAGTGCATGATGTATTCAACACTGTACTGGAAGTTCCAGCCAGAGCAATCAGGCAAGAAAAATAAACTATAGGCATCCAAATTAGAAAGAAGTAAAACTATCTCTATTGCAGAGGACATGACCTTTTATGTACAAAATTCTAATGAATCCACCAAAAAACTACTGAAGCTAATAAACACTTCCAGCAGGATACAAGATCAACACACAAAAATATCAGTTCTATTTCTGTACGCTAGCAATAAACCACCCAAAAAGAAAATTAATAAAACAATTCCATTTACAATAGCATTAAAAAGAATAAAGAACAAATTAAACCAGGGAAGTACAAGACTTACACGAAAAAGTACAAAACCCTGCTGAAGGAAATTAAAGAGCAACTAAATAAACGGAAATGCATCCCATACTCATGAAAAGGAAACTTTTAGGGTTTTTGGTGCAGTGGGTTATATTATAAAGATGGCAATATTCCCCAAAGTGATCTACAGATTCAGTGGAATCCCTATCAAAATCCCAATAGCCGGTTTTGAAAAAATAAAAAAGCTGATTGTAAAATTCATGTGGAAATGCAACAGACCCCAAATAGCCAAAACAATCTTGAAAAAGTTTAAAGTTGGAAAACTCACACTTCTCAATTTCAAAACTTTAACTACAAGCTATAGTAATCAAAACAATGTGGTATATGGCATAAAGATAGACATATAGATCAGAATAGAATAGAAAGTCCAGAAATAAACCCATACATCTATGGTCAATTGATTTTTTGACAAGGGTGCCAAGACCATTCAATGGAAAAAGGAAAGTCTCTTCAACAAATGGTGCTGAGGGAACTGGATATCCACATGCAAAGGGGGGGGAACTTACAGCATCAAGGCCACATATGGCTTTTGGATCCTTGAGTATGGCCTTTTGACTGAATCCAAATTTTACAGAACAAATCCTTTTAATAAACAAATGGCCAATAAGCACATGAAGTGATGCTCAACACCATTAGTTGCTAGGGAAATGCAAATCAAAAAACCCACAACAAGATACCACTTCACACCCACTAGATTGGCCATTATAAAAAAATGGAAAATAACAGGTGTTGGCAAGGATACAGGGAAAATAAAATCCTCCTACGTTGCTGGTGGGAATGTAAAACAGTATAGCTCCTGTGGCAAACGGTCTGGCAGTTCCTGAAAAAGCTAAACACAGAATTACCAGATGACCCACCCAGTAATTCCACTCCTAGGTAAATATCCAAAAGAATTGAAAACGGGTATTTAAACAAATACTTGCACATAAATGTTCATAGCAGCACTATTCACAATAGTCAAAAGGTGGAAATAACTCAAACATCCATCAACTGATGAACAGATAAACAAAATGTGGTATATTCTTACAATGGAATACTATTCAGCCATAAAAAGGAATGAAGTACCGATACATATACGGGGTTTCCTTTGGGGTGATGAAAATGTCTTACAACTAAACAGAGGAGATGGTTGCACAACACTGTGAGTGTACTAGATATCACTTTAAAATGGATAATCGTTAATTTTATGTTATATAAATTATACCTCAATTAAAAAAAATACAAAAAACAGAGCATGGTCTAATAACCTAAAATATTTTAAACAAATTTATTTTCTGTTCAGAATCCACCACAAGTTTTAAAATAGATTCAAAGGTGCTTCATCACAGCATTTTTTATAAAGCTAATCTCCAAAATACTTCAAAGAATAATATTAATAGAATGCCCTATTTCTTACCAGAAGATTCTTTTCCATTCTGTTTTTCATAGAGGGTGCCCACAGACATCAGGAAAACAATAACCAGGAATACTGGAATTCTCCAGGAGCCAGCCAGGGATGCTGCAAATTATTAAGAATTAACATGTTTAGCAAAATAAAAACCTAGTACGTGTTTTTAAATGACTGAATTTTGCAGGCTGACAGAACAATCTGGTGTTTATGTTAATTACACAATTATTTCACTGGGAAAAATTTTTTTAGAAAGCCTCACACAGATTAAACTTCAATTCAGGGTTTCTCAAAGTAAGTTCATCCCTGCTCAAATGACTCAGTATGTGGCAGCCTGCCTTTACAGTGCTCATATCATCTGAGGCATGGAGGCTGTTCAAGCTCATATCCAGGGTTTAAGACCATCCCAAACTCAAACCAACTATTTGACCCCAGAATAACTAGAATCGGGCATAGATCCTAAAGGCATGATGCCTGACTTGATTTCCTGAAAATACCACTAGGTGTGAACTCTCTCAAGAAAGGGCAGAATGGCCCAAAAGAGCACGGCAAAAGCTTCAATGTCTCCGCCTCAGTATATAGTGCAGAAGTGTTAACAAGTCACCAAGGAGCAGGTCCTTACGCATAACCACCTGCATTTCCCTGAGTCCACCTAGAGTCTCACAGACATACCTGCCTGCCTCCCTCCTCTGCCTTCCTCAAATTCGAAATGAGTCCAGCAGGGAATCTTGCAGATAAAATCTAGCACTCCAACTAGACAAAGCTAGAGAATGATGCTTTGACATCAGACTCTAAGCGGGGGCATAACAGCTTTTTATTTTTAAATAAGTAGCTCTAAAAACTACTTTAAATAGGCTATCGCTCTGGGTTACTGAATTTTGTTTTTAAATTAGAACTTAATGTTTCCATTGACTTAGACTTGGAGAGTCTTAACTACATGTACCATGCTGAAAAATCACTCAGCAACATGCTAGCAGCCAACCAGCTAACAGTGAATGGTTTCACGTAACAGGGAACTCATTACTCCAAGCAGCTCTGACATGGATCATCCTTACGTTGAGCAGAGATTTGTCCCTCTGAAGGTACTCACTACTCTGACATCTCTCCCTCATGATTATGGAGATCTGTTTAAACTACTCTTTCACAGGACAGCCCTTCAAATAAAGGAGGATTTTATGTCCTCCTTACCTTCACCTCCTCTCCACCCCTAGAGCGCCTGCTCCCTCCTCTTATCCTAAGTAAACATTTTTTCTATTTCCTTTAACTGGTTCTCACATGTGACTTTGAGCACCTCTTATTATCCTTGACTGCTTATCTACACTTTCCCTAAGTATGACACTCAGAAATGACCATGAGAGTTCAAGTGTGCTCCACTTTTTCAGACATATTAACTTTTAAAGGACCTTTTTGAAAAATGAATATGTATCAATAATATAATTAAAAGATACATTTTAAAGCATATCATTTCATTAACGATTAATGAAAGTTAAGGCGTAACATTTTCTAAAGATTATTTTTTAAAATTTTAAATGCAACATATAACACTACAAAAAATTCACTTTCATTCACACAGTCAGCCTCTGCTGATCTTAAACTTGACTTTTTTTAAAAAAGAAAGAACCCACCTAAATGAAAAAGCAATATAATCCAGACAGGAATTGAAACTGCTCTCAAGTAGCGTTCAGTGCTTGCATTCCACTTGAATGAAACAGTCAACACATAGCCAACTACCAACGTCCAGATCTTAAATAAATGAAATATAGACACAGCTGTAAAATATATACACATGAAAATGAACATACAATTATACAAAATTTGCAAGCATCTATATAGCAGGAGCACTCTGGACACAGCACAGATAAGATGAACGTTGGTGGTGCTAAAAGGAACACGACTAGGTTCTCCTCCCCTGTTTAGATAAATTAAGTTTTAAAATAAATAGGCATTTGAAACTTCATATAGTGATATTAAATATTTAACAAAAAATACATAGTTTTAAGATATGCTAAAGTACAAACCCATTTTAAAAATACTTAAGCTATTCAATGTATAAACCATGGATTTAAATTAAGAGCCTTCACTTGGTAAATGGGCTACAAGAAAAAAAAGAAATAAATAAATAAAAATAAATTAAGAGCCTAATCTTGGGGAATTCCTAAAGGTTTCTCTCTCAATTCATGTTTAGAAAAGAAATGAAAAGCCAAACAAGAAAGCTTTTCCAAAAAAGTCAGGTTAAAAGATTTTTACTTCAGCCTATAAAATATGCTTATTTCCTGTGAAAGGAATTTTTTTTAAGCTATAAAGAAGGCAGTCAGCCTAAGTGTGACCCTGTTGAAATATCCAGGTAACAGATGTTTAGAACCTAATCCAGAGCTATAATGCACCAGTTGAAGAAATGTGTCTGAAAAAATATTACTAGAGGAACACAAGACTTGGAAACAGAAGAACCAGTCAGGGTCCCCTCCTCATATCTCCCTAACACTAAAACTAAATGATTCTAGAACTTAAGAAACATCGAAAGAAACCAGCATAGCCTACACAGAAACTTGTATTTTAATACAATATTTACAAAAAAAAGGAAGAAATACATAATCCAGAACAAATTTGAGCACAAAGAACTTATGATAAGACCAAGAAGGTAAAATTCAAGTTTGATGTGAACTTGCAAAAAAAAAAAAAAATCAAATTAAGACAAAAAGGACTTCAGGCTATAATTCAAAGCATGAAGAAAAAATAACTGATAAGATTACTACAATAGACAGAAAAAAACTCTCACATTATTTTGGTCATATCTATCAGTAAAAATAATTTTGAGGTATTAATAATGTTTATAGCTTCTGACCTGAGAATTCAGCTTGGAAACTTTATCCTCACTAAATAATGATAAATTCTGAAAAAATTTAAATATAAAGAAGCTCATCAGAGTGAGATTCATAATAGAATAGTGAAAAAGTGATTACCTAAAAGGTCAACAATTGGGAAATGATTAACTATGGATGATTCACACAATAAAATGTTACACAACCATTAACATCATTTTTTAAAAAACAAAGCCTACATAGCTTAAAAACTCCTAATATCATATTAGGTTAAAAGTAAAATACGAAAAGTATATATGACATGATTATACCTACCATTTGGTGGGGGAAAAAAAAATGTACCAAGAAGTCGTATTTGGGCGGTAAGATTTTGTTTTTCCTTTTATTTTTTTCCGCACTTTCCAAATTGCCTTTAATGAGCACTAATTCTTGTATAATAAAAAGGACATTAAAATTTTTGTCTTAAGCAACTCTATCAGATGAAATATTAAAGAGCCCTGAAGCCCAAAAATACATGAGGACATGGAAAGTGAGACTACAGCTGCTTCAGGCTTGCAGGTTCACACAAATTAACCCTGGGCATTCAGAGAATTTGAAATATGATTGCAGAGCTCAAACAAAGTCTGAGTACAACGATAATACACTTACATGACACTATGTACCAGGCCCTGTTCCAATGCTTTATATATATAAATTCATTTAATCCTCATAATTCCACAAAATAAATATTATTATGATGTCCATTTTACAGATGAAAGAAACAGACTTCAAGGAAGTGATTGCCCGAAGTCACACAGCTAATAAATGACAGAGCCAGGATTAGAACCCAGGAATGTGGCTCCAGAGTGCACTTTCTTAACCATAAGGAGAAAAAAGTGTGGTTCCAGAAAAAAAAGATAAGCAAAAGCTGTTCCAATTTTTACAAGAGAAAATAAAAAACAGTCGATTATGACAACTACAAATTGTTGAAATAAAAAATGACCCTCAGTAAATAAATGGTCTGCAGTGGTGTGCCACACAGGAACAATCAGCCTCATCCTATTTTTCTTTTTCTTTTTTTTTTGTTGTTAAAACAGAGTCTCTACTCTGTCGCCCAGGCTAGAGTGCAGTGGTGTCATCGTAGCTCACAGCAGTCTCAAACTCCTGGGCTCAAACTACCTCCTGCTTCAGCCTGCCCAGCAGCTGGGACTACAGGCACACACCACCAAGCCCAGTTAATTTTTCTATTTTTTATAGAGATGGGGTCTCACTCTTGCTCAGGCTGGTCTGGAACTACTGAGCTCAACGGATTCTCCCACCTCAACCTCCCAGAGTGCTAGGATTACAGGCCCAAGCCACTGCACCTGGCCCAGTCTCGCCCTATTAAACATTAAATCAGTCACTTAGATGAAAATCTAGAGGCATGCAAATCAGATTACATAAAACAGAGTAGTCAATAAAAATTGAGACGACCTATAATGACTCGGAAAGGTATCTTGAAACCAGAAGAATGGGCTAATCCAAATAAGATTAAATTTAATGGAGAGAAATGCAAATTCTGCTTTTAGGTTCTTTCAAAACTAAACTGTAAAAGTACGGAATAGGAGGAGGACGTTTAAGCTACTTTCTAGTTCAGTATGAGTCAGAGTATGGCTGGTATGAGTACTTATTTATAAAAGTACAATATCCATACCAGAGAAAGTGACTGTTTCAATGAAATTTGCACTACCAAACCACATGAACAACAAAATTCAGTCTGGGAAAGGAAATGAAAATCAGAACATAATGAGATACAGATTTAGCTGGGGGGCAGCAGGGGAGAAATAGTTTAGCTTAGAAAAGAGAAAGAAATGTCAAGATTTGATAGCTATCTTCAAATAGCTATTAAAAATGTCATCAGGGAGAGGCATGAGATTTAATTTTCTGTGGTTCCAAGAGCAGAATTAATAGAGAATTAGGAAACAACACATATCAGCTCAGTAACAAACTACAGCTGTCTAAAAATGGAACAAGCTATCACTAAAAATATTTGAGCAAACATCAACCAGAGATAACAAAGTAGGAAAGTCTGTCCTTAGTAAGGTATATACTGAATTGGACTTAAGATTTTAAGTCTATAATTTTTTTAAACCAATCTCCAAGAAGTCTTATCTGTACTTATAAGGAATTCGTATCACTTACAGAGAGAGAGAAACTGCATACTTAAGATTTTTTGAGAGAAATTTACGGCCTAAAGAGAAGAATGTATTTTCATCTAGTAAACCTGAAACTCACAGATTATCTCATTTCAGTTTAAAATAACCACTTTTTAAATATACTCCCAATTCCACTTTCAGGAATGTTTTACAGACGCACTGCACACTGTGCAGATACAAAAACATTCACTGTTGCAGTTTACAATATAAAAAACTGAAAACAATCTAAACATCATTTTATAGGGGACTAAATAATGGTTATCTTCAAAAATGGAATTTATTATTCAGACTTTCACAGGTATATCATCTATATTCAATGATAACGGTATAAATTTATACGTGTGTAAATTTATAATGGTGAAAATGTACTCAAAATAAGTTTTAAAAGATTAGCTCTGGATGGTTGGATTTTTATTTTCTTTTTTTGAGACAGAGTCTTACTCTGTTGCCCGGGCTAGAGTGTCGTGGTGTCAGCCTAGCTCACAGCAACCTCAAACTCCTGGGCTTAAGCGATCCTCCTGTCTCAGCCTCCTGAGTAGCTGGGACTACAGGCATGTGCCACCATGCCCGGCTAAATTTTTCTATATATTTTTAGTTGTCCAGTTAATTTCTTTCTATTTTTAGTAGAGACGGAGTCTCGCTCTTGCTCAGGCTGGTCTCGAACTCCTGAGCTCAAATGATTCGCCCGCTTCGTCCTCCCAGAGTGCTAGGATTACAGGCGTGAGCCACCCGTGCCCGGCCTTGGATGGTTGGATTTTAAGGAGTAATTTGTTTCTTTACGGTTTTTACAATTGCTGAATTTTCTCCTAAGGTTATGTAATATTCTTATAAATAGAAAAAGAAATGTTTTTAACTTTAAAAAATAAAAGCCTCTTTTAGCTTATAGATTTTTTCCCCAATATTTTGAACTGCTTCCTCAGAAAAGATCCACAAAGTAATATTATTAGTTCAAAAGGTATGGCCATTTATAAAAACACTTTAGAGTTTATATTAAACCCATTATGATTATATAATTACCAATGGTTAAAAATGTTTATTAGAGTATTCTAATACAAATTCGGAGCTAAGAAAATGTGTTACAAATATTTTCTAAAAGGCATCTAGAGGAAAAAAAGGATGTGCACTATAGCAGTATTAAAATGAAGGCTCTGTTAAGTGCGAACAAGAAAAGATGTCCACAGTACGACGATAAATGAGAGCAAACTACAGAATTATATGTTATCCCATCTTTGTTTTAAAAACATTTTTTAAAAATCTTATACTTTATATTTTCACACAGGCACAGTATTATATTTAGAAGACTATATAGCTAACAATAGTAACATCTGTACAGTGGGAATAAAGGCAGAAAAAAGGGACAATTCACTTTTACCATATAAACTTCTGTTGTTTTTTATATAGCAAGCATATTTTACTTGAGTCAACTTTTTAAAATCACTAAATATTCTTTAAAATAACTTAGTGAAAATAAGGATTTGTACATTCACATTTCATACATAATTTCTAGTCTAAGACTCTTAAGAGTTTCTTATCCTTAAGCCTTTATTAATGCAGAAGCCTGAGATTAACAAGTCAATTTTATACATCTTTGGCCCCTGAGTAAACCTGTTTAAGTGTGAGTTTTCTTCCAGGCATAAATCAATGAGCCACAGTTATAGATAAGAGGACATACTTTCCCAAATTTATATTCTTCAAAACAATGTATCTTTCTCAAAATATATATTCCATAGTCATTTTAAAGCACCAATGTGCTAGACACCACATGAGACTGTATAAAATTTGGCAACATTTATTTAGCACTGCAAGTAAAGGGAACTAACAGACAATCACATTTTCCTTTCATCTGACACAATTACCCACAAATAATTTTCTGGTTAAATAATATTAAATGCATAAAACGTTAAGTAGAGACTCTACGTTTTAGACTGTTTTATTTATTGTCATCTAGGCATTCACTGGAAAAACAACTCTTGCTTCTGCTACACATTTTTGCGGAACAGTTTTCTAAGCCTTTTTCAGAAAGAATAAAACGACAGACTCCCTCTCAAGTTATGGAGCCACAGCCCCAATCAGAACTGCTTCAGGTACTTCATTCTTCTTTAAAACAATTTAATTCTAATTTGAAAACTGTTCTCTTCATCATATGGCAACTTAGAGTCAAGAACTTTTATAATCAAAGTCTTAAACTAAAAAAGAAATAAGGACTGGAAACTCTCCTCTTCACTGTTGCCAGGCAAGCAGAAACAAAACTAGAAACCAATTTAGAAGTGGAACGGAGGCACTAGCAAATGGCTGACTAATGTGCACTTCCAAAGAGCCTCCTGTGATCTGTGAAACAGAACATCAAGGAATCTTAGAAATTATCCAAGCCAACCCTTCACCTTACACAACTTGGTTTGGGTGGCCCAGAGTACAGCCCTGGTCTGTCCAAGGTCACAAAAGAAGTTACCAGCAGATGTGAGTTTAGAACTTAAGGTCTTCTGATTCGTCAGCCACTATTCTTTCCACCCCATGCTTCTTTATCTTAGATGGAAACAATGGGATCAGAGACCAAAGAGAAAACAAATCTGCTGCACAAACTGTAAATGGTCATCAAATTTTTTTTAACAAGTCTAAACTAACAGGGACAGGAAGATCAGGACACTCCCAGTAGAGAAAGATGATGAAGCAGGGCAGGCCGTTAGCTTTCCAGATTTATTTTGCACAACTCTCTGCACGCCACAGGGAGATGCCAAGGCCTGAGTCACATGTGAGCTTGTACAACACATAATTTTTAAGTGTTCTGACGTCACTAAGTCAGTGCAATATTCTAATACATTTGAAACTGTTGGAAAAGAATTACTCATAACATAACTTATTAGTCTTTCACTCCTAAGCAGGATGGAGTGTTAGGAGGACAATGAAATAATCCAAAGTGAGGTGAAGAGGAACTGAACTAGAAGGATAAACTGGTGACAAAGAAAAACACAGGTACTGAGGATACAAAGGAAAACTGGACAGGACTTGGGAAAACTGCATAGATACAAGGATAAAAGAGAAGAAAGATGAAAGAGGACTAAAGTTTCCTAGATGACTGGGTTCCAGGGGATCTTTGGGGGAACATCTGTAGTTAGTCTAATCCTGATATTCTTCTGTTTTTTCCCCAGTAACTAGAATCAATTTATACTAAAAAAAAAAAAAAAACTAAACACAATGTATTGGGGAAAACTTTTTAAAATTTTTATTGAAGGTTAGCAACTACAAAGAGTTTTGATGATAGCAGGACTTTACCTGTTAGTAGGCTTACTGAATGCCATTTCCTAACAGCATGAACAAATAAATCTCTAAATTAGTTTTTCCATATATGAAATCCCACCCACCGACCTCACAGGATTGTTGTGAGACCAAAACAACACCCATGACAGAACCTAATCCAGTGCCTGGCTAAGGGCAGATGCTCAAAAGTAGGATCTTAAATGTGTGAATTATCAGCTCATCAAAATGTGAATTGGCACTTTGGGAAGCTGAGACTGGAGGATCACTTGAAGCCATAAATATGAGACCAGCCTGAGCAATGGTGAGACCCTGTCTCTACAAAAAATAAAAAAATTAGCTGGGCATGGTGGCACACACCTGTAGGCCCAGCAACTAAGGAGGCTGAGGCAAGAGGATCACTTGAGCCCAGTAGTTCAAGGCTGCAGTGAGCTATGATTGTGACACTGCACTCCAGGGCAGGCAGCCTAGTGAGACTCTGTCTCAAAAAAAAAAAAAAAAATTTCAGAATTAACTTAAATGCAACTTTTCTCTCTGCCTCTCTCATCTATTAATCACTCTTCAGCACAGGCTCGTATGTACAAGTTGTCTAGAAAGCATAAAGATCATTGTTCTATAATAGGCAGCCCTGCTTGGGCTCAAAAAACCAAACTGCTGTGAACTATGAGATAGAAAAGTTACAGAGTGGGCCCCTTCCCAGTCACCTGACCTGCTTTCACTTCATGGCGGCCTTAATCAGCACTTCTGCCTGAGAACAGAGGACTTCCTATCTCTACTCCCAGGTACACCTCACCCCCATCCAACAAAGCAGACCCAGTCCTAAGTGCTGCAAAATGCAACTTCAAGCCCAGTTTCTCTCAAATTCAGATGCAGCCGGATGCTCTAGTCTTTCAGATTTAGCCCTTCTACCACTCCCTACTCACTTCTAATTAACTCATTTGGTCTCTTTTAGAATGGGTTTGTTGGGTATTTTTTTTCCCTCTCTCCTCTATTGCTCCCAGCACTTTAGCTGTCAAACAGTTGAGTTTCAAGCCTTTTTAAATTTATTAATTGGCTTGCCCTTTCTCCCCCCAGTCTAATCAATCTTGGCCCTTACCTCTCTTCCACTTATCCACAACCCATACAAGTAAACCACAAGGAGGGTTTATCTTTGGTAAAAAGATATGCAATATTCATAGGTGGTAGGCCTTTCTTTTCTAATTTCCTACAGTTTGAAGGATACCCTACTTTGGCAGTATCAACAGTCAAAAATGTCAGCAGAATCCATAAATGTGTCTGACAAGACTGAATTTCTTGAGGATAAGATCAAGTTTATATTTCTTAACAGCATATAGCATTCTGCCTTCTATAAAAAAGGCATTAAATTCATTTAACTGAATTGTGAAACTACAAGGTAAAGGACAAAAAGCACTGAACTGGGCCTCCATAAACGTGAAACACAGATTTGTTCATGAGATGTGTGACTTTGGGACAATCACATTCTCTGGGCATGTGGCCCATAACTGGAGGGTAATGAACATTTATCTGTGTGTCTGTCATCCCCATTAGAATATACTCATATAGGATTATATGCACCTTGAAGAGGAGGCCTGTATCTTACTCCTTTTTTAAATCCCTCACAAAGCCCAGTAGCTAACACATGCTCAATCAACTTTTAACTTGAACCAAGGAGTAGTACTGATAGAACAAGAGAAAACTGGAGTTCTGCGATCAGTCATCACTGCACCAATAACCTCCGGCTTGAGAGATAAGGGGAATTATGTAGCAACTTGAAACAATGAACTTTATTTCACTAACCAAAGTGGTGAGTCAAATTATTTTTAAATGGTACTATTACTTAATTAGCATTCTTATGCACTAAATATCCACTTGTTTTAACAGTCCCCAGTTAAACATGCAGATAATTAACTGGTCTAAAATACAGTCTGAGTTAGGAATTGTGTCACTAGATTATCTTTGAAATCCCTTACAATTCTAAAGCTCCTTGATTTTCTAACAGTAAATCCAGGGTGATCCAAGCATCACAAATCCACCTCTTCCTTACCCAGCTGGCTGCTGTCATTCAGGCCGGGGAGATACGCTGTGGAACATCAGTCCCTGCCCAATAAAAGTAGTTCCCAAAAAGTAGAGGGCGGAAAGTAAGAGGCCCAAGGCGGCTCAGCCATACTGAAATCACCTGAGAGGCAGTACCAACTTGTGAAGAAAGCTTTGTTTTAGGACTTGGGAAATCTGAGTCATCCAGTGCCCTTTGTCCCTAATTTGCCCTAGCCTGGTAAGATGTCACCTCTCCTAGCTGTAGGATGGCTACAAGTTGGGCTACAATCTCTAAGGTCCCTTTCAGCTGACATCCAAATGTGCAGAACGCAGGGTGGGAGGAGCACCCTCTCCCTCTCATATCAGGAGTAAAACCAAGCCCTCCTGCCATGCTCTGGGGCTCTTGCTGCAAAGTGGAATAGTGACTCTTAATCGGGGGCCCTGTCCCCTTCAGAGGGCCTATTAGGATGGAGGCGGGAAGCAGCGAGGGCTGTTTCAAATCACACTGTTTGGAAGAGCGAGCGCCAAATCCCTCAGATGTGGGAAGGAAGGCGGAGACAGACATTCACTGCACCACAGGTGTGGCCCTTTGGTCGCTCCTGCACGGCGAGGAGGGGCTGCAGTATTGCACCCTGGCACACTGGGGGTGAAGGGACGGGTAGGGCGTGCTCGCGAGGACCACGGAGGACCCGGGCCGCCGCTCACTCACCCACAGGCTGCTGAAGTAGTCCAGCCCGCGGCAGATGAGCGCGCCGGCGTGCGCCAGCAGCACCTGCACTCCCAGGTAGCTGCCGAGACAGTAGAGGCCGTAGAGGAGCGGGCCCCCGGCGCCGAGGAGCAGGAGCAGGCGGCGGCGGCGCAGCACCTGCTCGCCCAGGGCCTCGACGCCGTAGTCGACGAAACAGAGTGGCAGCAGCAGCGCGGCCAGCACGATGGGCGTGTGCGCGCGGTGCAGGCGCTGCAGCCAGTGGCGGCCCAGGCGCGTTAGCGAGCTCTTGAAGGGATGCAGGAAGGTGCCGCACAGCACGGCCCACAGCAGCGGCCGCAGGAAGGCCTCCAGGATGAAGTAGACTAACACGGCGGCGCCGCAGCACAGGCACACGAACAGCACGGCCCCCGTGTTGTAGAAGGCCTGCTTGATGGGCTTGTCGAAGCGCAGCGCCAGCGCCGCCGTTCGCGGGGTCTCCCCGCCGCTGCCGTCACCCGGCCCGACCGCGCGCGGGACCCGTGGCGCCTGCCCGGGGGAGCCCCGGGGGCCGGGCGCCTCGGCGGGGCAACTGCCGCCATCTGCCATAATGCCCCTGCCGCCACCGCCGCGAGGCGGTACTGGGAGCGGAGAGAGGAGCGCAGGGGGAGGGCAGCAGGGGCGGCGCGCGGCATTGTGGGAGTTGTAGTTCTCCACTGGCCGCTTAACGCTTACGGGACCTGCGGGAAACCACAACTCCCAAGGGGCACGGGGAGCACTCCTCCGCCCCGGCGCTCCTTCGCCCATTGGTTCCCCAGGGTCAAGGTAACAAGTTTCTAAGGTCTACATCTTCCTGGAGGCAAAAAGGAAAAAAAAAAAGGGTCCCTTCTCTCATTGGTTAATGTCAACTTCTCGAGAGGCGAAATCCCAAAGAGGCGATGCGTTCAGAGATACTGAAAATCCAGGCTGCGCAGTAGAATCCTGCGGAGGAGCGATTATAAAACACCAATGTCCAGATTCTGCTTTACTGATTCATTTAATAAATGCTTTTAAAGTGTTTGCTGTGGTGTATTTAACAGGATTTTAAAAGGCGATTACCATACAGCAGATCTTGTTCTAAGTGGCTCAGTCCTATTAACTCATTTAGTCCTTAGAACAACCCTACAAAGAGGTGTTATTGGTCTCATTTTACAAACAGGAAAACTGAGACAGAGTAGTAGTTAAGTACCTGGCCAAGGTCACACAGCTACCAACTGGCAGAAGCAGGATTACAAACTCAAGGAACCTGGCTCCTAAGACTGTACTCTTACCTACTACGCTATTTGGCCTCAGGAAGGAACTCTCGGCATTTTTTTAAATGTTCCTCAGAGGACAGTAACGTGTGGCAGCCGTTGGCAACCATCTGTGCAGGTGGCAGTGTGGAAGCAGTCTAAACTCTTGAAAGAGTCCTAGATCAGAGTTTCAAACTGCCGATATTTCTTTTTGAGACTTGATGTCAGGTCAGTTATGCCTCCCACCTCAATTTCCCCTGTCACATGAGAATGATAATAATATTAATAGAAGCTTTTGCCTCTGGATTGTTGTGGTAAAAGGAAACTTTGGGGCAGTACAAGGTACTTCTGTTTCTCCTTTTGGAAAAGTCCTGGGATCCAAGCCTGCAAGTAAAATACCCAATTAGCATTTTTATTTTTAAAAAATCAAGAAAGCCTTTAGTGAGCACTCAATATACGACTATTTGAAATCCTGCAAGTTATCCCTTTCCTGATTCAGTAAGTCTTCCTATTAATTTCAACATAATTTTTCTCTTCTAAAGTAGACAAGACAGGTATCATTATCCACAGTTTTTAGATAAAGAAACTGTTGCTTACTAAGACTAGGTGCCAAAGGGAGTCAATAAATGAAGTAAAGGAAAAAATAATTCCTTTCCATCTCATTTATAGGTTTCAGGTCTCAGTTTTTCAGGGAGTCTTTAGAGTTTGAGTAATATTTGCTTCAGCTGTTCCTACATTTTGCTTTGCTTTTTAACTACTTTCATTAGGCTTTCTGGAATTATGATTACAAATTATAGTCACTTTTGCTTTCAGTATCCATTTTACACTGACTCAAGTTCTCATTTATATAATAACAAGACCTCAGCCTCCCTCCCAAAAAGGACTCAGTGATTTCTACAGAGGTCCCAAAAACGTTACCTCACATATGTCCAGAGACATGAGGCCACCACCAACCACCCTGCTGCCCACAGAGCTCACTGAGTGTCTACCATGAGCTTGCCAGTGCTTGTGTCATTATCCCCAGATCCTGAATACTCCCAAATGAGTATTTTTAATAATAAAAAAATAGAGGTTGCAAGATGTGCTGGAAAGGACACACACTTTTAAGGCAGACAGACTTGAATTGTAATCCTGGCTCTGCAGGTTTCCTGCTGTATACCCATGGATAAATTAACTTCCTAAGCACGTTTCCTCATTTGTACAAGAGAGATATCTACATTGCAGGGCTGTTGTGAGGATTATAAGTAGTGTATGTAAATAACTAGTATGGCACTTGGCCACGGAGTAGTCATTATTTCCCTTCTCATGGACCCCTTTATATATAGCATCTAGCTGCCCTGAACAGAACCCACCACAATGGTTATTTTACAATAGAAATTCAAACAGTGTCTATTGGAAGAGTCATAACAAGGTGTTTGATTACAATCACTGTAAGCCAGGGCTAGCAATCACAAGGCATATGAGTTACCGCCTTCCTTTGCTGAGTCCTGGCAGACATTATTAATCAAACACTGAGTTCTTTCTCATTGAAGCCTAGACACAGCCTCAAAAATCTTTCTCGGCAGAACATTCTAGGGACCCACTACCAACTGAACAAAGTAGGCATGCAAGGTGAAACTTAATTGCCTTCCTTACTGTCACTAACCATGGAGTGTCTGTTATGAGATAAAATTAGCAGACTGAAAATGGAGACAGTTGATTAAGAAAAAAAGAGTTTGGGAAGGTAAGGTTAGTATGTACGTGAGAAACTACTGAGAGGTTTGTTTTTAAATTTCACTGTCTGAAGGGTAAATGGTGCAGTCAAGTCTGATACCATCAGGCCCTGCCTACTCCCCGTTATCCCTCCTCTTCACTTGGCTGGACAGGTCCTGCCAGGTCACTGTGCCGAGGGTGGCCTTTCCTGTCTTTCTGGTCCATGCCATCCAGCTGCAGTTAAACTTCCATACCATGCTTCACAGTGGCAACAAAGATAATTGACCAGTTAGTGAAGAGATTATCAAATTGATTCAATCCAGTTGAGACTGATGTACCCAGGAGAGGGACAGATGAATAAAACGAAGTGTAGAAATACACAAATTTTTTTTAAGTCTGTAACCAAGGCAGCTTCTCCTTCCCTTCCTAGGGTGGGAGAAAGATTGGGAAGGAGGATGGGCATTGCAAGCTGAACTTTGTGATTAACAGTTGTGTGCTAAAAGCCTTAATTCTCTGTCCAGAAAGTGGCTGGCCTTAAGTATCCTTTGCTGGTGGTTCCTCATTTTCACAGGAGTGATTTATATTTTATCTGGAATAGATGAATTTGGAGAGATAGGGGTCAGGGTTTGGGATTCTTACCCCATTGCTTCCTTGGCTCTGAGTAGAGGTCACCCAATGGCATAAACAAGCAGCCTTCTGCTGCAGACCTGAGCAAAACTGAAAAATAAAAGAGGGTGGATGCATTTCAAACTGCCCAGATTACTTCCTCTTTATTAGTAAAAGATCAAGTCCTGCTTGTTTTGAATCCTAAGTGTTGTGTTCTGTACACTCTTTGCACCACACTGATGTCACTGCAGCCTCTAACTCGTCTCTCTTCCCACCCCCTTGCACCACTCTAGTCAGTTCTCTACATTGCAGCCAGCAGCAACCGATTTGCATGGTCCTCTGCAATGGCACCCTGGCTCACCCTGCCTCACCTTTCTCCACTCCTCACCTTGTCCTTTATCCTCCAGCCTTGGGATGGAAGGAATAATGGCTCCCAAAGATATCCAAGTCCTAATTTCTGGAAACTGTGATGTGTGTTACCTTACATGCCAAAAAGCACTTTGCAGATGTAATTAAGTTAAGGATCTGAGATGGGAAGATTATCCTGGATTATATGTTTGGGTCCTAAATATAATTCCAAATATCTTTGTCAGAGGGAGGGAAAGAGATTAGACTACAGAAGAGAAGGACATCTGACCACAGAGGCAGAGATTGGAGTGATGAGGCCACAGGCTAAGGACTTTGGTCAGCTACCAGAAGCTGCAAGAGGCAAGGAATGGATTCTCTCCCCTGGAGCCTCCAGTAGGAACCAGCCCTGCCAATACCTTGATTTTACGGCTGTAAGATTCAGTTCAGATTTCTGGCCTTCAGAACTGTAAGAGAATACATTTCTGCTGTGTTAAGCCACTAAATTTGTGGTGATTTGATGCAGGAGCAATAGGAAACTAATACCAGCCTTGTCGAATGACAGTGAGGTTCCAGAACACACCCTCTGGTCTTTCTTCTGAGGTTGTTCTCCCCTTTCTTGGAGATTCTTCTGTATGCCCTTTGCCTAGATTATTTCTAACCCTTTGTGTTAGTCAGTTCAGGCTGCTGTCACAGATTACCACAGACTGAGTAGTTTAAACAACAGAAATTTGTGTCTCATCTCACAGTTCTGGAGGCTTGGAAGTCCAAGGCTGGGGTGCCAGCATCGCTGGTTCCATGGAGGGCGCTCCTCCTGGTTCAAAGATGGCCGACTTCCCGTTGTCTCCTCACATGGCAGACAGTAGAGAGAAGCAGCGAGCTCTCTTCTGTCTCTTCTTATCAGGACACTAATCTCATTCATGAGGGCTCCACCCTCATGACCTAATTACCTCCCCAAAGGCCCATCTCCAAATGCCACCATATTGGAGATTAGTGGTTCAACATATGAATTTTGGGGAACAAAAACATTCAGTCCATAATACCCTTCCTTAAGGTTCAACTTTAGTATCGCTGCCTGCTTTCCTGCTTGTCCCAGGCTGAGTGAGAACCCCCACTCTAGGTGCACATTGTCCCTGAGCTTTTCCTTACCACTGCATTTCCCACAGGTATTGTCATGGTCTTTATGAGTCTGGCTCCCCAAGTAGGCTCTGAGCCCATCAGGGGCAGAACTCAAGAGCTGTTATTCCTAGAGTCCTCTATGGGTAGTGTCTAAGCACATATGTGTCCTCAATAAATATTTATTGATGAATGAATGAATGAGTGCTTGAAGCTTCTTGACCTCCTGGATGCAGGTGACTTTCACATCTGCTCTGGTTCAGCTGTCTCTTCTTACAGGTTATCACCTGATCTTTGCACCTGGGACTAAGCAAAGAAATCTCCAAGTCCAGCATCAGCCTGGGTCAGGTCAGGTAACTGGGCTACCCACTGAGGATACTGCGAAATAAATAACACAGGGAACAAGTAGAATACTAAACAAGGACAAAATATTTGGGTTTTTTGTTTTTTGGTGAGGATTAGAGCCTCTAATGCAGAATGTGGCAATGCCTGATTCTTTCTTAACATGCCATTGCTCGATGTTCTCAAGCTAGCCCCCATAGCACTGGCAGCTCAGCCACTAACTACATTTTGTAATTTCTATACCTCTCTGATGATTCGTTAGGCTCTACAACTAAACTCTAACTATTCTTAACGTATAATATGATTTAGTTACCAGTAAGGCTCATAATTGAAATTCTTAGAGCTAGCTAATTATGTGCAATTAACCAACTGCTAACACTTGAAATGGGATTATAGACCCCCATTTAACACTTAATAAGGTGTTAAACCGAAGCTATAAACACAAGTTTATTTTACAAATTGTTTCTCTACAGGGATTTTTACCTGACTACAACAAAATGATTTTCCTCCTTGTCAGATAAGACAGACTATCATCTTCCCTAAGGTCTATAGATTCAGGGAGACTTTACTAATGAAAGGATTTAAAACAAAGAAACAGAAAAAAACAAAAAGGCACCAGTGCAAAGCAATAAGGAATTATAAACTAACTTTAATTACATCAACAGGAAGAATTTCAAACTATGTTGAGAATTTGTATTTTAAAGCTTAAATCTAGTTAATATATTCTGACTGTAACATAATCATCAAAAGATAAAAGTCTTATGCCAAATGGACAGAACAATTATTTAGGTAGCATCTAGGAATACTGCTATAATAACTTTATGTAAATAGAAATCCATGTCTTTATTAGTAATGTACCACATATCTTAGAGTAAAAATTCACATAGGACAGGCTTATAAACATACATAAGTCTTGAAATCAATCACAATTGAACATTAGATATACAATTATTATAAAATAAATATAACCCATCAATGTCTATTTAAAGGCATAGTTTTTACAAAATAGTATTTTGTAGACAGTCTCAAAAAAGTATATTAATACTCCTGGAGCCAGATTGTTCCAGTATATCAGGACACCTGTGGGAATAAGGCATGTGGAGAAGCTGCATTCACTCTTCAGTGGCCGGGGCCTTCTGTGTGATGAAACGGGAAGGATTCCAGTGACCTGGGTGAATGCCACACCCACCACAGCACCCCGTAACCTTAGAGAATTGATCACACTCCAGAAGAATCAAACTGAATAGCTATTAGCCTAATAGCAAATATCAAGGGGAAAACTGAAAACGTTAATCAAGCATCGGTATATTTTAAGTCAAATATCCCAAATAGCTTGATGATTCAGTTAAATCTTCAGTTGCCAGACATATTTAAGAATCACATTAGCCTAGCCACTGTTTTTGTGAAAAGGAACTTATATGCAAGTCATTTATTAAATATAAAACAAAGAAGTCCAACTTGAAACTGAATAGTTATATAATTAAACAACTAAATGAGGAATCTAATTCAATATAAAATGTGTATAGGTTACATCAACATGCCAGTTACTCAGCTAACACTAGTCTTGGTTTCGTAACTAAGAGTATAGAAAAGTCAGATTGGACATTGATACTTCATATGCTCTTAACATTCATATAATGTTGAATGGAGGAGGCAAGACTTAATAAAAGATCTAGGAATCCTTTCTACAAACTAAATTACTATAAACTCAAGGGTAGTTTTGCCCATAATATGCACCATGTTTTATCTCTTGGATTTTAAGGTATTCAAGAGATCGGAAACGGACACAACCCTGACACTGACCTTCAAATGTTTGTGGTGTGTATAGATAAGCATTTATGTATAAACATACACCATCATGTATGTACAAATATACAGATGATCCTCAGCTTATGATGGGGCTACATCCCGATAAACGCATCAATCATAAATAGGAAATATCATAAATCACAATATTTTTCCATTCACAATGGGTCTGGTGGGCCGCAACCCCATTGTAAGTCGAGGAACGTACTGAATGTACATTGCTTTCGTACCACTGTGCAGTCAGAAAATCTTAAGTTGAACCACTGTAAGTCGGGGACCATCTGTGTATACAAACATACTGAGAACCCTCAAACTGTTCACTAAACATAACCAATTCTGTTTAAAAACAAGGACCTAAATTATATACCACAACACAGTACACACATCTCAGCATTTGGCTTAGTGCAGTGATTCTCAAACATATTTTCATTATGATACATAAGATAGATGTCACATCACATGTGTAAAACATTTCCGTGGGTGTAACGGATTTTGACAAAACTTAAAAAAATGTCTACAGGGAAATGAATTACTCTGAAACATTGAAATCCTCACCATAGAAAGCAGTTCAGCAGTAAAAGTTGTTCACTATCACCACGGTTTGGTTAAGACAAAATTGCTGCTAAGCAGCTTCTTACTTTACCACCACCTCTTTTGCACCAGCTTCAGAAAATATATTAGAATGCAAGTGCATGGAATGCCGTGATGCCATTTATTTATAAAAATAAATAAATGATAATTTATTTTAAAAACAAAGTATTCACTAATTTCAATATTTTTACAATTAGCCAGTAATAAGTTAGTGGCAGTATCCTTTGCAACTGATCATACTTTGGTGTGTCCCTAGCCGAGAACAAGGGTGGGAAAACTACAGTCCACAATGCAAACCCAGCCTGCTTCCTCTCTTTGTACAAAATGCAAAGACCATTCTTAGCCTGCAAGCTAAAAATGGTCTTTGCATTTTTAAATGGCTTTTTTTAAAAAAAATCTAGAGGAGAATATTTGTAACACGTGAAAATTATATGAAATTCAAATTTCAGTGTCAGATAAAGTTTTATTGGAACCCAGCCATGCTCATTCATGTATATATTATCTACAGCAGAGCCAAACAGTGGAAACAGAGATGGAAAAGCCTAAAGTATTTACCATTTGGCCCTTTATGGAGAAAGTCTGCCAACCCCTGTGCAACAGCTAAGAATGACACACAACCTCAGTGGTTACATCTCTTAGGCACAAAGTCCTGAATATAGACAGTAAACTTAGTTACAGAAGTAGTAGAAAATACCACCTGGGATGGAAATCCATTCCTGTCTTGTTCTAACTTTCTGATTTCTTTAATGACAAAAGCCAACTTAAGGTAATTAAATATGGATTCTGCATTTTGTCTGACATCATGTTTATAAATTCACCTTTAAGACTGCAGGGGAACAACAAAAGGGCATTGGGCTCCAAGTTAGACCTAGATTTTAGGCAATTTGCTTTTAAATTGTTAAATTGGGATATGGTGGCTCACCCTGTAATCCCAACGACTCAGGAGGCAGAGGCAGGAGGATCTCTTGAGGCCAGAAGTTCAATACCAGCCTGGGCAACACAGCAAGACTCCCATCTCAATAAACAAATTGTTAAAAATGTATTTAACAATACATTTTTTTCAATCTTTCCAATCTGTGTGTTATTTTTTAAAAATCTACTAAAAACACCAAAATGACTGTTAAAGACTCAAAATGTTTTTAAGCAGAGTAGA
Organism: Avahi laniger; assembly: GCA_963575035.1. NCBI lineage: Eukaryota > Metazoa > Chordata > Mammalia > Primates > Indriidae > Avahi > Avahi laniger. The sequence goes on along the minus strand of CAUYSK010087208.1, from coordinate 12,412 downwards.
ATATAGAGTAAAATGTGCTCCTTTCCCCAAATATAACAATAAAAAGTCCTCTGATTAACTGTAAATTACTAAAGGGGAAAAAAGGCACCTACCTAATTTGAGTGTACACAGTAGATTTCATTTAATAAAAGTTTTAATGAATGTGCGTGAAGGTGCATGAATGTGTAGGAAATCATACTATCTCCCTTGGCCTCAACTTCTCCCTTGTAAAATAAGAGCTTTGGATTAAATCATCCCTAAAGTCCTGGCCAGCACTGGTAATTTATACCAAATGGCTAGCCTTAGTTTTTTCATCTGTAAAATTGGATTAATAATACAATCTTCTTCCAATGGTTATTGTGAGAACTAAATAAATTAATCCATTTAAAAGTGCTTAGAACAGCACTGAGTACATTTAATTAGCATTATTATTATTATTATACTATTTGGGCATTTTACAAAAAACAATGGTTGGGCATCACCTCTGGGACAAGTAGTATATTAGAAAATGGGAATACAGAGAAAATAGAAGTTGATTCTCTTATATTAGATAAGAATGAATGTAAGTGAAGTCTACAGAGTTTTCAGCATGTCTATGAATTGATGGCTCTCTGAGATAATGTTCAAATGCTGTTCTGTATCCCTACTCTGCTAATTCTTATTTTGTTTTACTTTTGAGACAGGGTCTCACTCTGTCACTTAGGCTAGAGTGCAGGAAGCACAATCATAGATCACTGCAGCCTCGAATTCCTGGGCTCAAGTGATCCTCCTACCTCAGCTTCTCAAGTCGCTGGGATTATAAGCATAAGCCACCAAGCCTAGCTTAATTCTTATTTCTGAATGATGATTATTGTTAAAAATGTCAAACAATGTTCACTCCAGGGCAAAACAGCACCATTACTAAGGATCTTTCTATTTATATTTCAAAAGACAAAGTTCAATGTTGGCTAAAAGAATTGGTTGTGGTTTGATCATGGGTGGAAGAATATAAAAATATTAGCCAGGCTGGTACTATACGTGAAATACAAGTCTTCCGAACCAAACCAATTTACATAGAAGTGTAGTCTCATGTATTTAGTCATTCCACAAACGTTTGCTGAATACTTGCCTCTCTTTGTACAAAATGCAAAGATCTGCTACAGTGATGAGTAACAAGAAACGGTCCCTGCCTTAGGGAGATAGCAGCGGGTCAAGCCAGCCATTCTAGAAAAGTATGATGAGTATCATGACAAGGAAGCCCAGTGTGCTACAGGAGCATATGGCAGGGACTTAAACCTATGTAGTCCAGGGGACTGGAGGAAGAAATATTTAAGCTGTGACCTGAAAGATAAGCAGGAGTTCATTAAGCACAAGAGGCAGAGAATGTCTGAACACAGGGAACAAAAATGAGAGGTGAGAGAAAGCAGGTCTGAAGAACTGAGAGCCCTTCAGTCTTGCTGGGACATAGCAAGTGGAATGGTGACAGATGATAGAGGAGGTCATCAAAATGGTGTGCATTTTACCTTAATGGCAATGAGAAGTCACTGAAAGTTCTAGTCATAAATATGCAAAACTGGTAATCAAAGTAGAAACAATTAGTGAAACAATCAGCTTGATCTGAGATGCATGCAGAAGGAAACACCATTCATTCTTCCCTTCCTGCTGCTCGTTGAAGTCTCTCTTCTGCTTTAATCTATTTATAGCTTAAATATTATACACATAAGAGAGTGAAATATAAAAAATATTTGCTTTCTCTTTTTTCTAATATCCTCATTATTCTTTTCTCTTAGCATCACTCAGTGAAACTTTCTTATGTACAACATGAGTGTCCGCGTATTCATAAACGACCTCTGCAGCTGAGAACATGACACACACAGGCCATGCTTAGCCATGACCAGGGGGCTTAGTGAAGAGGCAATGGTGGCTGGAGCCAAGGACTTGACTTTAAATCCCACCCAGTGCCATCGCTCACTTGATGCCATCTAATCTCTCCCCATCTGCAACGAGGAGTATTTCTCCTACCGTGCAATGTCATGGAGCATCAGAGTTTTCCTTATCTTGGTTCAGTTCTAAAAGAATTTGGAAGCTCTCTCAAGGTGGAATTTCACCTCTGACGTGAATCTCAAGGATGGCATTAGAAATCACAATCTCTGATGTTGTTTAATCACAAAACCCACAAATTTGGAGCCAGCTTTAAAGCAACAGGAGCAAGCTAGAGAAGTCTAGAATGCCACAATGGAAATGCCCCAACAGCATAACTATACCCTAAGACTTCTCTCCTCTAAACGGGCTGTTAGCACAGACCTTTGGAACAAAGAAACCTGGGAACTCCTTTGAAAAAAGGAAACACATCATATCCAGGCATTATTATGAATTATGCTGACTGCCATTTATAAGCCTGAACATTTTAAATGGATACTCCAGGTGAATTCACTTCATCGGTTATTTTCCCATTTTCTATAATTAAAAAGAAAAAAACAACCCATCTCATTTTTAAAAAATTCTACTTCAAATCTCTACAGTCTCCAAAAATTGGTTTATTATTAAAATGCCTTAAATTTTTATTAAGATGTTTTATCTGTTATAATAAATAGTCATATTTAATGTATGCTGACTCTGACAACAGAATTAGCTGTAGTCACAGATGAATGAATACCTTAGTTTACAAAATACAATATTAGAAGATTTCAAATTCTAACTGATAAGAATTCCCACATTTTTAATCATTAACACAATTTTGCATGTATAGAAACACTGACAGTTCCACTTCTAACCTTTCCAAATAGCAATAAAAAAATGTTTTCTCATAGCTACTCACTAACTGAGAAGAGATTTCAAGTAAATATGAAGCATTTTCATATCATCGTAATCTCCCCCATTCTTCTCCTGGGCTGTGTAAATATCCAAAAGCACTTATGCTTTATGCACATTTCAAAGTTCTTCTGCCCAAAAGGCTGACTGCGAATTTGTGACATTCAGTGAAGTTCTCCCTAGTAATACTTCAAGTATTACTCCAAATACTCTTGTGCTGTAGTACTCAGAGTAAAGATTGTTCAAAGACAAGATTTCTACGCCTAGCTCTTTCTGTCCCTTGTTATGTGTTATTTGACCAAGTAGCCAAAACTACTTGACATACGGGTCATAAGAAGGCAGCCTTTCTGTGTCTCAGATCCCATTCAGTAAGATGACAATCATAATTTTCATCAATCCAACTCAGAAATATTGTGAAGTTTAAATAAGAAAACATATTTGAAAGTGCTTAGAAAACGTTTTAGTACTTTCCAAAAAGCATGGGGTCATTATTTAACAATCCTCTTTGACTAGAAAAGAAGCTTGTTCTTTCTTCCAAAAAGCTGAAATTATATGAGGTTTCTTAAAAAATAATTGAAGCTAAAATTATACTGGATATCCTTTAAAAATATATTTATACTAAAGATGTTCCAATTCATTTAATCTGCTGGCCTTGCAGATGTGGTTAAGGGGTTCCCATCAACAAATAGAAGGTCAGAGCAACAATCAGAAGCAAACAAAATGGAGAGGAGAAGGTTTGATAGGCAGCTGATGGCATAAAAATGTCTTCATACTTGTAAATACTGACAACACGCTCTGAAGCTGGCGGTGAGTCTATATCATGTCGGGTGATAGAGCCTTTAAGAAAGAAATAGAAAGGGAGAGGCAATCGAAAAAAGTACAGATTTAAAATGGAAAAACTACAGAAAAGTCTTTAGTGTTGAATACATAAGCAGTGATTATAAAGATCTGGAATCAGCTATTAGAGTTCCCATCAGAATTCTCCATAATTGTATATATAATGAAGAACACAGAAATAGCTAAATTTATCCAAAAAGACTGATTCTCATTAGTCTGCACATCCCCTATGAGAACAAGGCCATTGGTCTGGCTACTGGCATCCCAGTTTTAAGACTGCTACTCAGGCAATATTGTAGGAACATCTTGGAATGTCTCTAATGAGTTCCACTTTATTAACACCAAATGGAAAAACTATACCTTGATGTCAAATAGCAGAGACTGCTAATTTTTTTCCCTCAAATCTATCTTTTATATATGGATGCTCAACTCATGACAACACTACTAAAATCTCTCTTTCAGATGGAAGCCCTCTTTCATTGTCTGCGGGACCTAAAGAGGTAGTCTGCTCAAGCCAGGCCAGAGGGTTGTGGTATGCTGGGTGTGTGTCTATGTGTCTGTCTGGCAGAGTGGGGTAGAAAGGGTACAGAAAGGAGGATGACTGAGATACCAGACAAGTCTTTGGATGGGAAACTTTTTTTGACCTGGTTACAAGCAGAAAGAAGTACATGCTATGTGTATTAGATGCTTATTAATCTGGAGCTGATTAGAAGTGCCTGACCTCTTGAATAATCCATATGAAAGTTAGGTTAGGAACACTAAGGCATATGACTTCAGTGCAAAGATCTCCTTAGGAACAGGGCTCAGAGTGAGGGTTTTTAACATTCTCTCAACTAAGGAAGCCCTGCTCAACTTGACATGTCTAGTGCTTGCTCCAGCATCCATACTGCTCCTGTTAGCACAAATAAAACTCCTTAGGTTGGCATAGAGACTTTCCTCTCAACAGATTCCACTCACCTCTCCTACCTAACCTCAGCTCATTACACACCTTCCTGGGCTGCTAGACTCAGTCATGCACCTCCAGTTCACGCCTGCCTTAAGGGAAACCTAATCCCATACCCTCTTCAAGCCTTAGCTCAAAGTTTTCCCCTTTAAGAGACTTTAGAGAACGGATTTGATCATCAATAGAGAGGCGTTAGAAGGGCATTCAGGAAACAAGAAAAGCCTGTATATGGGGTAGGAATGTGCCAGTTTTGCTACAACATAAGGAGAACAACAACAGAAGTCTTGAAAAAGCTTACCAGATAAAGCAAGACCAGATTTGGAGAGAGCTTTGAACTTTAGGCTAGTTTGTCATATATGAAAGATGACCTTCTGAAAATACAGCATTTTCCAATTGATAAAACAATTTCAAATACTTGTTTTCATTTAATTCTCACAATAATCCTATGGAGTAGGTATTATTCTTATTATTCCCATTTTAGATACAAGGAAATGAAGTTCAGAATTTAGATAACAGGCTAAATATTACACAGCTACCAGGGGGCACGATAACTCAAATCTTTAGACTCCAAATCCCATCACTTTTAATGAGTCAATTTCTCTAGGCTGAGATATAATTTATTTCCCAGGTACTGAAAGTACTTGAAGATATAACTGCAGAGCCATTGTTGGTAGTCTGGGAAATCAGCAAATGGAAAAAGTGTCACCAATCTGGAGGCATCTAAGTGTTTTCCCAATTGGCCACAGGCAAAACAAAGTAAAGTAGGTTATATAATCTACAGACTGATCAAAGGAAACAAACCAAAGGGAAAAAACAACCAGATCAGATCGGGCAATAAACAGCTGATGAGCACATATTAATAGTAAAGAAAGATGCAATTACCAGGACGTGGCATGCGCTCTCAGTACAAGGACTGCAAACCAGACTCACTTCCATTCTTGGTCAGGCCCTTAGGCTGATCAAACAGAAGGAATACCCAAGACTCAGTGTAACCCGATTTTAGCAGTCTCTGAAAGGTCTCACGATATCCTTGAGTCTTTTGGGAGGAAATGCTCAAAAGCCTTGTCACCCAAAAAGAGGCCATCAATGGACCAACATCGCCAGGGAGCTTGCTAGAAATGCACACTCTCAGGCCCCACCTCAGACCTACAGACAACTGTCCAGATAATTCCTACGTGCAGAACATTTAAGGAGTAATGGGCTGAACTATGGGATAATTTGGTGGATCTGTGATTACCAAAATAGTCATAAAGTGAGCACTAATGAAATGTTTAGTGTCAATCTCTGGAGAAGTCTCCAGAAGCCCATTCCTGTTCAATATCTTTATATTTACAGGATAAGAGTTAAGAGTATTCACTGACTTTGGAGTCAGACAGATCTGGGATTAAATTTTAATTCTTCCAGAAATTAGTCGTATAGCCTGGCGCATGTTTCTTAATCTCTCTAAAACAAGGATAATAATAGCTATACCTCTTGAGGACATGGTGAAAAGTAAGTGAGAACACTGTGAGAATTAAATAGAGCCCATATCCCACATACAGCAGACATATGATCTGTTTCATTAAGCACCTAACTTGTGATACACTATCCTGTACTGTTCTAGCTTTGCATGAGTATAACTCGTCCATTTGTTTGTCCACGTGTAGAATAAGTCCATTAAAACATTCTGAAGGTAGGCGTCCTCCTTTTTCTTTAATATTATCCAGAGTGCCTATCGCTCTCTTGTGCACAGGGTGTGACCTCAATTAATAATGAACACGAGCACAGTGGTGTCTGGTGTTTAATCCAGATGCTGAAATGTAAGCTTACCCTGAATGGCTGGACCCCAGGCAAACAGATAATACCAACTCAAATGCAGATCAACAATCGTTTCATCTCTGGGAACATTCACAGGGCGTTTAAATCTGCAGGTGACACGATTATTCTCAAAAACTCCTTCTTCATCTCTGGCTGGATTTCTCTGAATCTCCTTTGCCCACTGGCCTACATTATAGAAGTGCTGTATGCGGACCCTGCCATTGTCATCATGGACACAGGCCATGACATCGTCACCACCCTAACACAGAAAATAATGAAGAAGAAAAAAGTCAAAGGTTCATCTTTTGCAAATTTGTCACCAGAAATATACATTCCATCACCTCTGTAATTTGAAATCCCACCAAAAAAAATTCTTCTAAATGCCTTTACCAAGTGACCAAAGTTAGCGTCACAAGAATTGACATCGAGTGCCTCCTGACATGATGTTTGGAGAAGAATAAATCACCACCTGTTGGTATTCCTGCCCCAAACACAAACTAACCTAATTATGAGAAAACAAGCAGACAAACTCACACTGAAGGTCATTCTACAAAAAAATTAGCCTGTAATCTTCAAAAGAGTCAATGTCATGAAAGATTAAAAAAAAAAGGATAATAAATTATTTCAAAATAAAGAAGACTAAAGACACATGACAATTAAATGCAAATCTAGGTGTTCCTAGGCAGAATCCTGGGTCATAAACTAAAAATTTCTCTAAAGGACAGGATTTGGAGAACTGGGAACATTTGAAAACAAACAGTATATTTGATAATACCTTCATATCAATGTTAAACTTCCTGAATTTAATAAGTAAACAGTGTAATAAAAGAGAACATCTTTGATTTTAGGAGATATCTGCTTAAGTATTTTGGGTTAAAGTGTCATGATTTAAACACCAAAGTCTCCAGAAAATAATAATTAAAACATAAAAACAATAATTAGTAGTATTAATAGGCATGGTAGTAGAAGCAGCAGTAGTGATGGAGGAACTAAAGCATGCGTGGCAAAATGTTATCATTTGTGAAAAAGTGCTGGAACTTTTTGTTCCAGAACTTTGTGGTGATGTTTGCACAACACTGAATGCAATTGATGTCACCAAATTTTACATTTTAAAATGGTAAATTTTATGTTATGTATGCCTTTTACCACAATAAAAAAGTTATCATTGGTGCATCTAGGTGAAGCATACATACACACAAACACACACACACACACACACACACACGAGTTTATTGTACTATATCCTTGCAGCTTGTCTATAGGTTTGAACTTTTTTCCAAAACAAGTTTAAAAAGTTAAAGGTACTCATCAATCGTATCAAATGTACTACTCTGTGCAAGATGTTTGTAACGGGGGAGGCTGCCTGGGGGTATGCGGGAAATCTCTACCCCTTCTGCCCCATTCTGCTGTGAACTTAAAACTGCTCTAAAAAGTAATGTGTACTTTAAATAAAATAATGTACCATTAAAAAAAGTTAAAGGCTATTAAAAAAGGGGTTGTATTTTGCTTTTCCTATGCATTAGGTTTTGAAAAACATTGAATCTGTGTTCTTTCTTGCAGTACTAGAAGAAAAAAGAGACTTCTACTTACACAGATAATATCACAGTAGATATTTCAAAGGCCTATAGATAGCAAAATATCAAACATGAAATTTGAATTCTCCTCACCTCATTCTACCTGACTCCTCTGAGCCCCCTAATTTTAACAGCCCCATCATGAGGGCAAATGTATTCCAGGACAGAAGTGGTCACTTTCAATACATACCCAACTGCTTCACCCTTCACTATAGCGGGAGATAGTAATGTAGATTCACATCTGTGTGGTCTTACCAGTTGTACCCATAATCTTACTGTCTGGATTGGGACTTGGTGGAGGCTCATTCTCCTGGTGACCCCTCCAAGAACAGAAATCACCAGAATGGCCACTGCTTAGATGGCTCCCCCAGTCTTTTCCTGCCACCCACCTGCAACCCATATCCAATCTGCTTGCAAATCCTGTCAGAGCTACTTCCAAAACATATTCGAGGCCGGGCATGGTGGCTCACGCCTGTAATCCTAGCACTCTGGGAGGTCGAGGCGGGTGGATTGCTCAAGGTCAGGAGTTCGAGACCAGCCTGAGCAAGAGCGAGACCCCCCCCACCGTCTCTACTAAAAGTAGAAAGAAATTATCTGGACAACTAAAAATATATATAGAAAAAATTAGCTGAGCATGGTGGCGCATGTCTGTAGTCTCAGCTACTCGGGAGGCTGAGGCAGAAGGATCGCTTGAGCCCAGGAGTTTGAGGTTGCTGTGAGCTAGGCTGACGCCGCGGCACTCACTCTAGCCAGGACAACAGAGTGAGATTCTGTCTCAAAAAAAAAAAAAAATATTCGAAATCTGAGCCTTTGCCACCATGTCACTACAGTAACCCTGGTCTGAGCCACCCTCTTCTCTCTGCACAAGCCTCCAAATAGGCCAGGACCGCAGTGCTAATGAGATGACTAGTGGCTTGGGATGAGGGGCCTAGCTAGCTTCAGGATGGGGCTGATCTCCAGAAAGACCAAGGCATGATTGGAAGACTGGGACTTTCAACCCCACCCCCAGCCTCAGATGGAGGAAGAAGGGGGAGGGACTGCTGGTTGAGTGGGTCACCAATGGCCAACAAATTAATCAATCATGCCTACATAATGAAGCCACCACAAAACCCCAAAAGGTTAGGGTTTGGAGGAGCTTCTAGATTGCTAAACATGGGGAGGTCCCTGAAGGCTGGTGCACCCAGAAAGGGCATGGAAGCTCTGTGCCCCTCCCCCAATACATTGCCCTCCATGTCTTTTCCATCTGGCTGTTTATCTGTATCCTTTGTAATAGCCTTTATAATAAATGAGCAAATGTAAGTAAAGTGTTTCTCTGAATTCTGTGAGCCACTCTAGCAAATTGGTTGAATGCAAGGAGGGGGTTATGGGAACCCCAATTTATAGCCAGTTGGTCAGAAGCACAGGTCACAATCTGGGGCTTGTGACTGATGCCTGAATGGGGGCTGTCTCATGGAGCTGAGCCCTTAACCTGTGGGATCTAATGCTGTGTACAGGTAGATAATGTCAGAAATGAGTTGAATTCGAACACACCCAACTAGTATCCACTGGAGAATTGCTGGGGTTGTGGGGAAAACCAACATCTGGTCATATACGTGTTCGGTGTTGAACATGTAAGTAGAGAGAAAAAAGTTTGTTTTTTCCTCTTACGAAGGCTCTTGCACTTCTGCCTCTGCCATGAGAAGAATATACCTTGCTAGCTTGTTCTGGGATGACCAGCAAAACACAGAGAAAACTTGAATCCAACCCATGGACTAGAGTGAAGTCCAGCTGAGCCCCACCTAAAATGAGCTGAACCCCAGTCAATCCACATAAGAAGAAATAAATGCTTACCGTTATAAGCCACGGGGTTTTGGAGGCTCTTCTTGCAGCATTACTATGGAAATAGCTGATGAATACAGGTGCCACAAGACACCTTGTATTCTGATAACCAACTCTTCCATTTAAGCTAACTTGATCATTTTTTAGCTTGCAATTAGAGAGCTGTAACTAATACAATCGTTATACTGCTTCGATCAATTTATTTACCTCTGAAATCTAAAATAGCACAGCAAACTTAAGAGAAAAATCAGCTTTTATCATGATTTGCATCTTACCATTTTCTTGTCTGAAGAGAATCCAACTGCTACCCAGCCATCTGTGTCTGCACTCAGCTCAAATTCCACATCAGCCCCTATCATGCGATAGCTAAGAAAGTAGTCACAGGTCTCTGCATTACAGCCTGGTTTGCCATATCTAGAAGATATATCAAAAGAGAGATTACTACTTATTCAAAATACATTAGGAGAGCATCTACTACAAATCAGGATGCTAAGCAATATTATTAAATAAATTAGATCTTTGCTACCTGGGATTTCAAAAACAGTTTCACTCAGTCAGAAGAAGACCTTGGAGAGGACTAGATCCACTTTATCTACATATAAACTGACATCCTCAGATAGGACGGGGCTTGCCTAAGGTTGCATAGTGAAGTCAGTGTCTGCAACAGGACTTGAACCTGGGTCTCCAAACTCCCCGTGTTCTCCACATTATAGTCGAGTTTCTTAAATGTTAGTTATTACTGAATTATTTCTAAATCACTTTTAGAGGAAAGAGATTCTCTGAGTTAATAATTTCAATTGTTTTGTTCATTAAACATATATTAACTCTTATTTACTTACAAATTTTCATAAAATCAAACTAACACAGATTTACAAATTAAACATAAATTAAACTAAAAAACCAGGAACACTAAAATTCGCAGCATTCATGCACCTGATGACGTGATTTTACCAAAAGTAAATTTCTGCTTCTGTGCACGTGGTATGTCTGCTGTACTGTGCAGGGTCTTTTAAGTTGAGCATGGTCTTATCACTGACTATAACATGATGGCTCAACTCTCCTCCACTTCTGTTTGAACTGCTGCAAACCCCTCATTTATGCAATACACCAAAGGAACACCCTCATCTTGTATTCACTGAGCATGAAGGAATGCATTATTTATTTATAAAAATTTGCATTTGTTCTACTTAGCTATTTGGTGCTAATATAATTACAAATTCAGACACTAGGCCGGGCGCAGTGGCTCATGCCCGTAATCCTAGCACTCTGGGAGGCCAAGGTGGGTGGATTGTTCGAGCTCAGGAAGTCGAGACTAGCCTGAGCAAGAATGAGACCTCGTCTCTACTAAAAATAAAAAGAAATTAGCTGGATGACTAAAAATATATATAGAAAAAATTAGCCGGGCATGGTGGCACGTGTCTATAGTCGTAGCTACTCAGGAGGCTGAGGCAGGAGGATTGCCTGAGCCCAGGAGTTTGAGGTTGCTGTGAGCTAGGCTGACGCTATGGCACTCTAGCCCAGGCAACACAGTGAGACTCTGTCTCAAAAAAAAAAAAAAAAACTCAGACACTAAAACATATAGCAGTATAAAGTGGCTATCCAGATAGTAAGATTATATATACATTGATCTTTTCAAAGAGCATCATTGTAATGAAAACACAAATTTAAATTTTCTTACAGAGGACTTGTGGATCCTTTAAGAACCGGCAAGCCCTAGTTTGAGGAACACCGTATTACACCACTTTCAGGATGATACTGAATAGAAAATTGTAGCAATGGGTAGGACATCTAAGCTCAGATGGAAGGCATCTGAAGGAGCAGGTGCTACGTTTTGATCAAGGAGGGAGGCAAGAACATGCTCCTATGCTGGCACACAGACCCTGAGCAGCCAGGAAGAGACGTAAGATCAGGGCAACATGGAACTGGGGTGAAAAGGATGAAAAGGAGCAAAGTTAAAAGAAAAGTGAACGGGCCAGAAAACAAGTCCCTCGGAAGCCAGCAGGGTACTGAAATTCCTTCCCTTCCCTTCTCAAAAACTTCCCTCAATCACCAGAATTATACATTGCTGACCACCATCCTCAATAATAGCATTATTGTATGTTTTGTTTATTCCTTAGAAATGGCCTTGTAATCCAAAGAAAGCTCAAAGCCCTTGTATTCAATTTTTTCCCCCTTAGACCTTGAGCACTGAATAACAACAAAATCAGAACCTTCAAAACCTTTACTTGGGGGCAATTCGTTTTAGGAAGTAGAGTTCAAAGAGAAGGAGGCTTTCACAACAAGCAGATATCTAGATAGGAGGCCCACTGTCCACACTACTGTTTTTGAGCCCAGCCCTTCATGTCTCAGTAGAATACTAATAATCATGTAGGGACTCACTATGCCTGAGATAACAGCCTAGCAACAATAATCAGTGCGTAACGAATAGTTAGTATCCTACAGATATCCGTAAGTCATGACTATTTATTTGGAAAGGAATTGGGTACTAGACATGCCTATCGTTGCCTAAGCACTGACATGTTCTGTGTCATGTGAATCTTCTTCATACATCGATTGATAAGGAAGAGACATGTGGACCATGGTGGTACAGCCAGAAATGATGAACCAGAGAACAGCCTAGTACATACCCTGCTGAGGCTGTGAAGGGGTACAGGCCCCTGATTAGAAGGAACTG
>CAUYSK010087204.1:0-39349 GCA_963575035.1 Avahi laniger | reverse complement strand
TTTTTTTATCTGAATTTACATTATAACACATTTTTATTTTTATATGCCTCAATTGTCAGATGACCAAAGCCTTCCCAAATACTTAAGTGTTAGCTTTATAAATATAGGGAGTATCAATATTCTTAAATATTGCAATAATATTTATGTATTTGTGAAAGTTGAACTTAGCTCTATTTCATTTGTTTCATTAAAAACTTCACTAGGATCACAATTATGTTAGATTACCTTTACAGATAAATTTACTCAAAGATTAGAAATGAACATAAAATATCAAAATGTTTTGATTTTGTTCATCACCTATATTTAATTCTACATATTTTTAGGGTTAGGAAGAACTTGTTTACTTTCAAGTTGCTTTCTCAAGAAAACATGGACCCAAAACTTCGTAGTTAGCTGAGCTTCCATAGGTAATCAGAGACAGCCTCCACCTCTCCATTCTTCCTACCCAGGACCATAATGGATTCTGATATCCATTTATGCTGACTATGACAGGAACTTCATAACTTACCGGAGTTGGTTATAAAGCTCATATCCTTATATTTCTATTATGTAATTATTTAAGTCTTCACTATTAAGGGATGTCTGAAAACTTTCTTTATATATTTAAGTAACTTAAGGAATACATTACAATAGGAATAAAAATGGGAAAACATTGAGAGTCAGTATCTACACATACCTCTAGATATTTCATACAGACACTAATGTCACTCTTTCCTCCTCTGTTGTGATAAAAGACTATTTTATTCCATGTCTACTACAAGTTTTGGCCTTATTTTTTAACATATTCATGAATTTCAATACTATCTCAATTGCAATATAGTCATTTTTCCTCTCCAGTTTTTAAACAGTTTTTCAAAGTACTATGCTAACAAAGTACTTTGTTATATTGTTCAATATTCAGAAATACAAAATAATTTCCTTCTTATCAAAATTCCTATTAAATAATAATATATGTTGTCCATTAAAGTATTGTTTACCGTAGGAATAAGTCATAGATAAAGTAATTAAATACAGTCTTAAACTGTGACTTGGATTAACAGAATCTTTCAGAATTAATGAAACTTGAACATTTCTAAGAGATTTGGCATTCTACACCATTTTAATTATTTTAACATTTGTGAGTAATGTAGTAAGAATTACAATGTGAGTATCATTAGAGGAGGAGTTCTTAGACTGTAATAAGATTTAATTCGGTGATTTATATCTATTACTGTTTCATGCTGCTGTTGAGCAGGACTTATCTTGACTAAACCACACATCCTGAAAAGAATTATTGGATCCTTCAGTCCTTTTCCACATCAGCAGATGACAATTGGTGACAAGAGTTAAGTTTTTTTAAAAATAGAACGTGATGTTGAATATTGGGGTAGTTTGTTTTAGTCTATAAAATTTTGTATATGAATTTTTGATTTAAATGTAAAAAAATGTCTGAGATGATTTGAATTCAAATGTAAAAGAATGTATGAGATGAGTAATTACATGTGCCAAATAGGTTTTCTGTATATCAGGGATATGATCATTGAAAGTTACTTCTTACTTTGATAAGTTGGAATGAAATATGATGTAAGGTGAATTACCTTAACAAATCAAAATCCAAGTAATCATACATAAATGCATCATATAAAGTCAAATAAGACTTTAATAAATGCAAGGTGGCATAAAGGAAATTTCTGTAAGTAATTCATCCATAAAATCTGTATTAGCTTGTTTGTAAAGTAAATATATTCATTACAAATGAAAATATTGCTAAGCTATGTGGTTAGATAAAGGAAACTAAGTACAGAAATGTCTGTCCTAAATGTACTTGAAAATATATCACTTTTTATATCAAAAATTAAATTTTGCTCATTTTTTTCCTCAGTGGAGAAAAAACATTTATGATTTTTCAATTTTTTTCATTTAAGGCATTTATTTATTTCTAAAAATTATTAAGCTACTAATCAGTGAAGACTATAGTTTCTTCATGCATATATGAAAACCAAGGTTTTATAATGTTACCTCAATTTTTGTTATGATAATGCAAGTTTAGTAGAATCCATTTTCAGCTATTAAAAACATTAATATTATTTTCCTGTTAATATTAACAGGTGAGTAGAATAATTAGCATATTCACTAATTAGATTTATTTATAGTTGTATTTCTAAGCCCTATATCTTTATTTTCTAAGTTTTATAATGAGAGACTATCACTCCTCTAACAATATCTGGGCTACAGGAGTGTGTCCGAAATTTCTGATTTATTTGAATTTTTTGACTCTTCCTTTTTATGGTAAGCTTAAGGACTGATGAATATATTCTTCTGCTTATATTCATAAAAAGTGTATGGGATAAGTTATTTTATGTTTATTTATTTTAAAAAATAGTTCATTCTTTACTGCATAATAGTATGATTTATCTCTTATTTACTGATAGTTTCATTTTTCCCCCACTGGTTTGCATTACATGTTCTGATAATTATAACCGAGAGGAGCTTCCTGAGATGTCTCTACATATCAAATGTTCCCTTACATGCTCAAAAATGTCCTTTTGGAGGACAATTTTTGGAGTTGAATACAAAATGAAAATGTAAGATCTCTTGTCCACAAATTATTAAGAATTCCAACATGGCAACACCACAGCATTAAACCAAGAATGGGGTCCTGCTAAGCATGGGACCCTGTGCAACTACACAGATCATAGGTCCATGAAGTCAGCCCTATGGGCACACTATGATCAGGTCAATATATTTTACTGACTGAGAATATGGCCTTAAGGGCCACTTACTTAGATTTTAATTCTATTTTATCAGGTTTTTAGTCTGTTTGACCTTAGGCAATTTACTTAAAAGCTCTCTGCCTTACTGGTTTTATCTGTGTGAAATAATGATAATAGTATTTAATTTATGAAATGATTTTGGGGAATGAATAAATTAATACATGTAAAAGCTCAAGGAATAGTGTCTGACATAAATAAGCCTTCAACAATAGTAGCTATTAACACTATTGGTTCTTTTTCTTTTTTTTTTAGGGATGGGGGGGTCTCGCTATGTTGCCCAGGCTGGTCTTGAACTCCTGGCCTCAAGTGATTCCCCCCTGCAAATCACTGGGATTCTAGACCTGTGCCAGGGCACTCAGCCAAATATTTACTTTAAATGAAATAATTATTTAAAACAAAATGTAACTCAGTGGATCAATTCATGCAGACCATCTTTTACCAAACTATTTCCATAAAATAGCATCTTATATTTGACACTTTCTTTGTTGCAATTTTGAAGACCATTGGCATGAGCAAAGATCAGAATAGACAACTCTAGTTCCCAGGATTACATTCTTCCAGGCTTATGCTAGTCTGGTATTTAATTTAAGAGGCAAAATTAAGATCAATAAATTATCCATTTGTTAATTCTGTGTACATCCAAATGGAAATACAAACTGTATTTCTTAAGCCAGTTCTGATGATCTAATTTTACTATTTTTAAAATTTGATTAAATAAAGATACAATTGTATAATAACTACAATTTACATTAAAATATTTCAGAATTGATCATATGAAATAAATATGCATGTATTTGTGTTAATCTAGACACTGTGGGCATTCAGCTGACCTATGCATGCATTCATTCTCCCTGGATGGTCATTTAGCATTTAAAATCACAAAGTCCACACTCCAGAAGTGGCTTCATCCAAGCATTTCTACAATCTACATCTTGACTCAACATCAGGAGCTTTATAAATTAGCATAATGGTTGTTAAAAATGGACCCTCATTGATGAAATAAATATAGTTCCAGCTGTATTGTTTAAAATGGTTTCTAGAATCTCCATACTCCTTCATGGTCAGCGCATAAGAATCAAGTGAACCCTCACCCTTTACAGTAAGAAATAGGATTCTCACTAAATTTGATCCTTAACATGTTCTGAGTTGAGCTACTGGATCTAGCTATATTTTTTATTACCTGAGTCTGCCCAATTAGTTAGCTAACCTAATCCTACTTCTAGTCTTTTATCATATATCTCAGGTGAATTTTTCAAGGAGAGTGCTTTTGAGGCAGCACAGAGAGAGAGAGGAGAGAAGAAAAAAAAACAAAACATAACCAGCTGAGATTCATCCTGTATGATAGAAGTAGGTGTAAAACATTTACTGCTTATCTTCTTATGAATTATGTATATAACATGGCAGAATACGGCCTGAGGTTTTTCCTTTTAGACTGGTAATGGGGTTAGCGGAGATTGGCTAATTCTAATCTACCTTTAATAATTAACAGCTATAAATAATAGTGTGCATAATTAACTTAAAAGAATCACTTTGCAATAATTACTAAAAAATAATATTGCAGCTTTCTTTTAGGAATCCATATGAATGCATTCAAAATTAAGAGAAAAAATAGTCAGAACACATGTCCTAAATTTTAATTAAGAAAGCATGAGCATCATAATTTTATTACTATAGTAGGGAAGAAAATAATTACTTAACATTTATGATGCTTCAGGTCCTTTAATTATATGATCTCATTTTATTTTCACATTAGTCCTAAAAATTTTATTTTTCTTATTTTATTAATGAGGGAAATGAAGCAAAAAGATATTGAGTATCCTACTTATAACCATATGATTAATTAATAAGAAAACTGAGATTGAAACCTGGTATATATGTCACCCAAATCTATGTGTTTTGTTTCATTTACTTTTTGTTTTTACCTACCACTGCAAAAATATAAGAATGATTATAAGAATAATCCTTGGCAAAATATAAGTTTGTGATAATTCCCAGCCTCAACACATATACCAAGATCTTAATCAATCACTCACCTTTTTTTAATTTATTTTTTATTTATTTATTTTATTTATTTTTATTTATCTTCTTTCTATATTTCCTTATCCAGTTTTATTTTGTATCTGACCAATATTTTTCTAATTTCTCTCAGAGTGCAGATATCATGAACCTATTTCTTATATTTTTTCTTGCTATAAAAATTTTTACTTAGCAGATGTATACTGGCTGAATAACATATGAAGTACCTCATATTTAAGGCCTTAATTAAATAATCTGTAATAGCAAAACAGTTATTTCAATAATATATTCACAGTAAATGGAATACATGAGATTTTGAGTAGCAGCCTAATCTGTTTTGTCATCTAACAAAACAAATTGATGAACATGAAAGTAACTTTATCTAAGGAAGTTTGCACACCAGATCATATTCTAAGTAAATCAATCATTGTTACTAGTAACTTGAAAAGAAACAAAATGTAGAATCTATAAAATAGAAATCAAAATCCAGGTTTATTTTATAATTGAAGCTCAGTTTTGTATATAAACATAGTTATTAAATAATGCCACAATCGGCTTATGAAATTGATGACTTATTTATTGACATTTTCTAAGGAAAGAATCCAAGATAAATATTCTATAGGTTAGAAGTTATGGGTATAGGTTTGGGAATCACTGAAGCTACAGATGTAGTTACTATCACCCAAGGGAATGGGCTGCGCAGAAAGGAACATAGAACTAGCAAGGAATATCTTGATTACTTAAAGGAAAGGTAAGGAAACAGTCACCCTTGAGGTGGAATCTTGGATACTATGAAACTAGGTAAGTTTGTTGTCACATTAGAAAACATTTTAAGATGAAATAAATAGCAAACAGTAAAAAGTCCTGCAGAAATCTCAAATAGGATAAATATTGAAGATGTCAATGGAAATCTTGGAGGAGAACATTAGTTTGTGTTTTGGGATGCAAATTAGATGACAGTTAGTTGAAGTGTGAAATAAAATAGAGGTAGCAAACAAGCACAGACAACTCAAGAACCTTGTGCAAGAAGAAAAAAGAAAAAGTTAAGGGGCAAGGAGAAGAAGAAAAAGAGAAAAGAAAAAGAGAGAGAGGGAGAGACTGAATGAAGCATATGTGATTTGGAGCACAGGTAGAGAAACAAAGACCACGTGCATTGTAAGCCGTGAGAGAATAAAAGATGGATGCAATTATTTGGGCATCTACAAGGAAACACAGGAGTGAATCCACAGCGACATTATTTAGCAGAATGAAAATGAGATGTAAATCAGAACTGGTTTCTTTTCTGAATGCAGGAGGACAAATAATAACCACAAGCACAAATAGAAAGTTAATATACTTTGGAATCTACCTCTTCCTGAAATTAAACTTGTGCTATTTCCTTGGTTATTTTTTTAAAAAATAATTCGTGCTCTTAGCCAGTATCCCCAGAGAATTGTATTTATATTAACTTATTTAATCTTATAAAAACTCTATATTGTTTATATATATTAGTTTTTTTTTTTTTTAGTATATAGATGAAGAAACAGAAGCAATGACAGGTTAAGTGGTTTGCCAAGGTCACATATTTACTAAATAATAAAGCTGTAATTTGAACACCACCCAACAAAAAGACGAGGGTAAACCAAAACTAAAGTTAAAATACCTCTTTAATGACTTTATTTAAACAAAATCATCCTAAAATATACCTTTTCCCCTTCATAACTTTCCATTGATACATAGGAAAGGTGTCCCAAGTCCAGGAGGAGTTATGTACTTTTTTAAACAATAAAATGTAATTATGAATGATGATACTAGAAGTATTTCATAAAGGAAACTCAAAAGAAACAGGGAGCATGTTTTACGCCAGTGATCTAAAAAGCCTAACAATAAGGTTTAACTTAAATTTCCTTTGGATCTGAGAAATAGCAGAATAAAACTGGATTTAAAGTTGAATCTTATTTTTTGCCTCAAATTGAAACTCTTTTTTTCTAATTGAAAGCATAAATGTAAAAAGTGAGATAGTTTCAGGGGTTCTGAGAAATGACAGGTAAGCGAGCTACTTAACTCATAATTAAATTCAGTTCTTGGAAAAATAGAACCGAATGCACTCGTCAGTGGAATGAACTATCTTGCACTCAAGTTATTCCAAAATCAATTCTGAAGCTTTTTTCTTTTGTCTGAACGTTTTAAGTCCGTATAAGTAGGCGAAGAGTCTTATCTTTTTTTACTATGTATTGTCCATTACTGTGCCTTATGTATTGCATAAGAAATAACTATTAATTATAAAAAACAAATTTTACCCAGTATACAAGATACACTACTTAAGATCATTCTAACACAGAACATATAATAACGGGTTTTTCAAGAGTCTTTCTGAAATTTCTGTGAACTTTATAGCAATCAGTAGTATAATTGTACCAGATGATGACTCCTATATATAGGATAGCTAGTTACAGATGCATGAGAGACAAGCAACTATTATTAGGTGTTCCAACATATGATTCAGAGAACGGGCCTAGATAAACATGAAAGAGAATCTCTTTCATAACATTGAATAATATAAAATAAAGTTTGAAGCTTCTTGTTCATTCATGCTCTAACAACTGTTAGAAGTTAACTCTAATTTGTGCTGTTCCTGATTATTATTTTTACTGTTAACTGTTAGCTCTGGTAGCTGTCATCTAGAGCTGAGTGAAATGATAAAATTGCTTACTGAGTGCAAACACTCACTGAGTATAACAACCCTAATTGGAAAGATGAAGAGTGAGCTCTCTGCAGCTATGAAAACTATGGGCATAACCTAAGAGGTGAGTAAAAGTATTAGACTTCCTAGAAGACAAATATCAAGTTGTGTCCATATCGATTCTCAGACACCATGATGAGTACTTGGAACTCAGTGGTGGTATGCCAATTTAGTTTTACTGAAAGAAGAAAGCATAAATAACATTTATTACCTATTTTGTAATAAGAATGATGGAAATATTTTATGTTCTTAAAACATATAATTGTGGACTTCTAGTTTGGGCTCTGATATTCAAAGAACTCAGACATCATTACTCCTATCTTTAAAACAAGACAAAGATGGAAAAACTTAACATTGATTAATTTTCTTTGACCTAACAGAGAACTGAAATTTTAGGGCAAACTGCCAATCCAATATCTTGAATCCAGAGAATTACAGTTAACGTCTGCTTACCTGGAACAGAAGCCACTGCAACAATAAACTGGAGAGAAAATAAAAATAAAATTTATCAAAATTTGTATGATTAAACAAAAACACTGCTTAGGAGAAATTCATTGAACTAAATATATACAGTAGAAAAGATTAAGGATCTACAATCTTTAAAAAACTTAAACTCCTACCATATGAAACTAGAGGATGAAGACTAAATTAAGCTGGCAGCAAACAGAAGAAAATCAAAATGAAAATTAGAGAAAATATTAACAAAATTGAAAACAGGAAAATAAATGAAACCAAAAGCTTGTTCTTTGAAAGATTAATAAAATTTTAAAAAAATCTAGCCAGAATAATCAAGAATAAAAGAGAAATGGCAAAAATTAGCAATATCAGAAGTAGAACACTACCAATTGATGAACATTAAAATTATGATAAAACATACAACAAACAACTAAAGCCACAGTTTTTTTCTCTATGTAAAGTTCAAAAATTTCTTAAAAGACATAAGTTGTCCAAATTGACAAATGGTAAAATAATACCTTGAATAGTCCAATATATATTAAGAAAATTGAATAAATAATTACACTTTTTTTTTACCAAAGAAAAAAAGCACCAGAGACCTGTGATTTTATTGGAGAATTCTAATATTTCAGGAAGAAATTATACCAATTTTTAAAAATTTTTCCATAAAACAGAAGCAGAGGGAAGTTCTAACTTAGTATATACATCTAACAGAATGTGCCCAGAATCTGTATGCAGCAAAATACAAAATATAGTGAAACAATTAAGAAATATCTAAACCAATGGAAAAATATTCCACATTCACAAATTGAAATATTCAACATTGGTAAGATGTCAATTTCTTTCCAATTTAATCTATGCATTCAATTCAATCCCAATCAAAATCCAAGCAAACTATTAGGGTTATGTCAATAAGTTGATTTTAAAATTTAATGTGGAAAGACAACAGTTCTGGAATAGCTAACACAGTACTGCTGAAAAAGATAAAAGTATTCACACTACCAAACTTCAACATTTATTACATAGTTAAAATAATCAAGAGAGAATATTGTTGACAGAAGAATAGACACAAAGATAAATAGAAAAAATAGATTTCCAGCAATAGACCAACACAAATAGAATCAGTGAATTTTTTTACAAAAATTCAATTCAATAAAGAAAGAATAGACTGTATAACAAATTTCGTTGGAACAATGGGATGTTCATAAGAAAAACAAAAATGGGCCAGGCTCAGTGGCTCACACTGTAATCCTAGCACTCTAGGAGGCTGAGGTGGGAGGATTGCTTGAGCTCAGGACTTTGAGACCAGCCTGAGCAAGAGTGAGACCCTGTCTCTACTAAAAATAGAAAAATTAGCCGAATGTGGTGGTACGCGCCTGTAGTTCCAGCTTCTTGGGAAGCTGACGTGGGAGGATGCTTGAGCCCAGGAGTTTGAGGTTGTAGTGAGCTATGATGATGCCACTACACTCTACCCAGGATAACAGAGCGAGATTCTGTCTCAAACAAAAAGAAAAGAAAAACTTAGACAAAGACTCATTATGTAATAATTGTCTCAAAATGGATCATGGACATAAATGGCAAATTCAAAATTATAAAACTTACAATATAAAACAGGAGAAAATTTATATGAACTTTGTTTTGGTGATTGGTTTTTAGAAATAACACTAAAAACAGCACATTCCTGAGAGGAAAAAATTGATAAGTTGGTTTTTGTTAACATTAATAAGTACTTCTCCCTGAAATACATTGTAAAGAGAAGGAACAACTGTCAGGAGCTCAGCTGAGCTGGCAGTGATTGCTGAGCTGCCAAGTGTTGGAGTAGCCAATTAAAGTAACAAGTTAAAATTGAAGCCTTTTATTCACTTACTGAGATGGTATAAGCAAAAATCTAAAACCAGAGAAAGCCTCGACTCTTCCTGTTCCAACTTTTCCAAAGGAAAGGCGCATTTGTGAAGGGTCCTGGGTCAGCACAGATGTGGTGATCATCCCCTGTTGAGGGAGACCCAAACCAAAGGCTCAGGCAGTTTTGTGGACCCTGGGGTCAGGCAGCAGATGAGCAGAAAGTGCTCAGAGTGGAAAAGTACTGTGTACTGAGTCAGACTGGGGAAAAGTGTGTCTTCAAGATTTCCCCCTCTTTCATAAGGAGGTCTCAGGAGAGGTCACTGAAGAAGACCTCTCTGCCCAAGACCTCAGATAAAGCGATTTAGGAATGAAGGACTAGGAACATGAATACATTGAGAGCATGACCAGCCAGTGAGCCCTGAGTTCTTAACTATAATTCTTTCTGGAGCCTGCAATGCATTGGCTGTGTACCAGAGGGCAGCTTACTCCCAAGAGGCCTGTCAGGTAAGGCCTTTGTAATTGTCTATGGTCAGGTCTGAAAAATCATGCGCAAGCTTTGAACCAGAAGCCATGCTCTTCAACTAGACACAATCGGGAAAATTATTTGGAAACAACAATAACAAAAAAAAACCTTTGTATTCAAAGTACACAGAGAACACACAAAACTTAACAATAAGGGGGAAAAAAAGGCCCTATTAAAATGTAGGCAAAAGATTGAAAAGATATCTCACCTAAGAAGATACACAGATGAAAAGATGGCCAACATTTTTTGTTACTTGAAAATGTAAACTAAAGCAATGAAATATAGCTACACACCTATTAGAATGGTTAAAATAATAAATACATAAATAAATAAAATAAACAATATCAATTGTTACAATGATGTAGAATAACTCAAACTCTCATTCATTGCTGGCAGGAATGTAAACTAGGTACATCCTAGTACATTCCTTGGGAAATGGTTTGACAGTTTTCTTTCAAAACTGATTATAGACTTACTATGAATCCAGCCATTATGATCCTAGTTATTTAACCAGTGACTTGAAAAATTATCTCCATACACAAATCTTCATGTGGAAATTTATAGAAACTTTATTCATCATCACAATAAACTGGAAACAAACAAAATGTCTTTCAATATGGAATGGAAAAGTATACAGTGGTAGGTACACATAATGAAATATTTGGTAATAAAAATGAACAATTCATCAAGCCATTCATACATGATTAATTGTAAATGCATTTTTCTAAGTGATAAAAGCATTCTGTAAAGACCTACTGCATGATTTCACTGCACTGGAAAAAGTGTAGAAATTACAAACAAAACAGTCGTTGTCAGGAGTTTGGACAGGGGTTGAATCCATGAAGCTCAGAGATTTATTTTTCAGGACATTGAAATTGTTCTGTATGACACAGTAATGATAGATTCATAGCACTTTGCTCTTGTCAAAATCTATAACATTTTAATAGCATAGAGTGTGAAAGTTGATATATGAAAATTATTAAAAAATAATAAGTCAAGGGATTCTATGATGGAATTCACAGTGTGGGAGAAGAATCTAACTGTATTTACCAATGTATGAGCAAACTATCTGATGACAATCCAAAAAAAAGTGGTGCAGACATAAGTGACTTTAGAGATGAGTAGAATCTGTAAGACTGGAGGCAAAATAAGCTGTATGTAAACACTGCACTCTACGAGGACATATCTTGTCTCTACAGGGTATATGTTAACAATTCTGTAACTACTACACATGTACACTTGCACCGAATAATTTAGTAATTTGTGAACTTGGTAGATCCACTTTGGAAAATGTTTAGCAGTTTCTTTCAAAACTAAACATGATCTTACTACACAATCCAAGTTTATCACTGTTACAGTGGGACATTACAAACCAGCAAGATAAGACTATTAGATTACAGTTGGAGACATTGGTATCAACTCATGTTTAGCTTTATGTAAATTTAGATAAATGGTAGATCATGTGTATGTACATATATTTGTATTCACAGCTGTATTTCCTTACTTTGTCAGTTGTTAAGGCCTAGAAACATTTATACCCCTGTCACAATGAGAACACCTAGCATTGAGATCTTGATTTCTGATGTTATTCTCCAACACAAGGTGTAAGGGATCCACGGAGAAACTGGTCATTCAAGGACTGGGTCATTAAATGTACAGGATGAACCTGGAGATTCTTGCAGTTCCAGAAAGTAAGAAAGTGCTAAAAAAAAAAAAAAAAATACCCCAAACCAACCAAAAAACAAACCTCCATACAATGATGAAGGTATGTCAAAAGTACATAGAAGGAAACTGAAAGAGTACCCAATAATCAAAACTGTATCAATTTAAGTGGGAAAATAAATAATTTCATAATGGATTACAGCCCAAACTGTAAAATCAATATCCATGAGTCTATAGTGATATAAATAAATAATAGAATAAATAAAAATATGTAAAGAAGCAAAATTTCTCATGAAGAAGAATACCAAACAAATAATTTATGTAGATACTCTCATTCAAGGTGGTTTATAACCTCCAATTCTTAAGTGTAGACTGCACATAGTAACTTTCTTTCAAAAAGTACCATGTGAAAAGATGGGGAAATAATAACTTTCCAGTGAAGAATTCTAAGAAACACTAACTCAACCAGCTTGTCAACATCAACATCAGCAGTGATAAGTCATGTCGATAATATATATCTAATAGAATGGAATGAAAATGTCTCTGATATTCCGTCAAAAAACCACATAAAATTAGTTTAAATGTAAGAAAGTATACAAAAACAGGTTCTCTACAATTATGTGACTAGTCCTCCTCAACGCTATCAAGATTATCAAAAAAACCCAAATGTCTGAAAAAGTATCACAGCCAAATCTAAAGAAATATAACAACTAAATATAATGTGATAGCCTAGATGAGATCCCCTAACGTAAAAATGATATTAAGTAGAAACCAAGGAAATATGAATATAGTATGGATTTTAATTCATCATAATGTGTCAATATTGGTTTATTAATTGTAACTAACCATATTAATTTAAAATGCTAATAATAGGGAAACTGGTCAGCTTGTATATATGACCTTTCTATAGTATTTCTGAAACCTTTCTGTAAATCAAAAACCATTCTAAAATTTTTGAAAAATAGTAAATGTTTAAGAAATTGTCATAGAAACCCAGTATGGTAGGTGTACACTTATTTTAAATGAAAAATATAAATCCCAGAGATGTTAACTAACTCTATTTAACCAAGAGCAAATCATAACATTGTAAATTTTATTTAATTTGTCTGATTCTAAATTTATTTGTGATTTAAAAAATATGATATACAGTTCTGACTTCTTATCTAATATAAAGCCTACTCCACCGTTTCTCCAAAAGATAACATGCAAATAATAACTGACATTTTCTTGGTTGGTTCATAGGTTACTTTCCTCAAAAAAGAAACATAAAGATGTATCTTGTATATTTTTCCAAGGTGTGCCTGCGTATCCTGGAAAAGGATGTCCTTGAAGAAAGATGCTAAAACGTTCAATGATTTTTTTCAAAGCAGGAATTCTTGAAGTAGCTTCTGTGAGTGACAGCTGAACACAAATTTTTGACTACTAGAAGAGGAGTCATGTTCACAGTACATAAATATTCACAGAGATGGTGTCTTTAAATATAACTTGCAAATAATCTGACAGTAAAGATGTATTTTTATGTTACCCAGAGGAATTAAAGTGAACTTTTCTTCTTTCCATTTTCTTTGATAAACTTTAACAAAATTGCTTCCAATTTTAGCATCTGCTACACTGGTTTATATATTCAAAGAAATTTGTTGGTAGTTTCAATTAATTTTATATTGACCTTTACCAGGTGATTAAATTTCTGGTATATTTTTAAATCATAAAATATTTTTATTTTCCCCTTATGTCTTACATACATACATCTGTTTTTAATCCAGTGACATTGGTGAAATAGTAATATATAAAAACATTCACTAATTATAACACCGTATATGGAATATTAGTACATCATTGATAAGGTAAGTATTGGACATTATCGATATTTACTCTGTTTCTTTCCTTATGAATGCAAAGATTCTAAAATAGCTGATGCTTTTAAATTTTGTTTTTAAAATTATAAACAAAAAGACGATTTCTGCTTCAAGGGAAGATGGAATAATAGGGATTGAATTTGCTGTCCTGCTTAAAGAAGTTAAATATATAGGTAAAATATTAAAATAGATATTAGAAATTGCAGAAGAATTTTCCTGGGAAACAGTAAACATGGGATTTGTCTTATGATCCCCCAGCATACCACCTGGCCATTGATTAGGCTGCAGTTCAGTAAGATAAAATCAAGGTGGAGCCCAGAAATCTTCCTAGTTCAGGAAACAAAGCTTAGTCTGATAAGACATATAGAATTTTCAGGAAAATATACTAGAAAAAAGAGAGAGAGAAAGAATTAGAGAGGGAGAGAGACTCTGTCAATATTTTCACTGAGGACTGATCAGCATCTGAGTGCAAAAAAAAAAAATAAAAATAAAAAATGCAAGGCCAGGGCAAGCATGACCCCAAAAAGGCAGAAGAAATAATACCTGGTGCTCCAGAAAAGAAGACAATATTTTGTCTTCTTATCATTTGGAAGGGTATTGACTTAGTAGTGGCAAAAATTAGTAACAAATTCATAGGTTCTTGGGTTTTGTATTCAAAGCTTAAAAATAAGCTTTGGAAGAAACAAACCATTATCAAGAAATTTATCTGTGTCTCAGAACAAAGTTCAATTAAACTTTTGTGAATACATAAATATCTAGCAGCTGGAAGGGTAAAATTCAAAAATTCACAATATATGATCTCTAACTAAAATTAACCAGGCACTCAAAGAGCGTAGAATCATGACTGCTAATTAGGAGAATAATCAACAGAATCATATCTCAAATAATATTATAGACTCAATATACAAAGACATTGAAAGATTTATTATAATTAAAATCCATATGTTAGCAAAGGTGGATGAAAGATTGAACATATTAATAGATATGGAAAATGTGAAAAAGGTCAAATGAAATTTCTAGACATGCAAAATGCCAGATGTGAACAATATACAATCTATCAAATACACAGAAAATTCAAAACTGCAGGAAAAAAAGCAAAAAGTAAAATCGCATTAGTCAACTTGAAGTCAAAGGTATAGAAAATATCTAAAATGAAATATAGAGAAAAACAAGAGTCTGAAAATCAATAAGTAGATTATCAGCGAGCTGTAATCAAATATATATATAATTTGGGTCTACAAGGGAGAATAGAAAGGAAAGACAGAAAACTATTTGAGAAATATGTTGGGAATGTTTCTATGTTTTATTAAAAACCATTAATTAGCAGAACCAAGAAATTCAAGAAAGCCTAAGTACAAGAAACATGAAGAAAATGATAGCAAGTCATATAAAATTAAATTACTTAAAGCCAATGATAAGTAGGGCATGTTAATAAAGACAAAAAGAAACTATAAAATAAAAAAAACAGAAATACAAGAGATGAAATCAATGAAATCAAAAGTTTGTTCTTTGAGAAAATCAACTTTTGTTGATTGTGACAAAGTGAGCCAAAAAAGTAATGCTATTTTAAACACTGAAAATTAATATGTCATCATATTTAACAAACTTATAGGGAAAAATACAATAACGGTTTTAATAGCTATAGAAAAAAATAGTTGGGGAATCCAAAATCATCTGTAATGAATATTCTCAGTAAGCCAGGGATAGTTAGGAATTTCCTCAATTTGAGAAAAGGCATTTCAAAGAAATCTCTGGCTAACATCAAAGTTAATCATAAACTAAATGTTTTCCCTTTAACATCAGCAGAAAGTCAAAAATGTCTGTTCTTACCACTTTCATTCATCATTATGATGAGGTTCTAGTCTATGCAATAAAGTAAGAAAAAACATAAAAGACATCCAGATTAGAGGAAGAAATGATATTTTATCAGCAATGATATTGTCATTTATGTAGAAAATCTTATGATTCAACACAAAAAAATATTTTAGAGCTAATTATTTAATTTGGTCACGAGATACAAAATCAATAAACAAAATTCAATTTTATTTCTACATTCAAAATGAATAATCAGAATTAAAATAAAAATATCATTTACTACAACAACAGAAGTATAATTTTCTTAGGGAGAAAATTTAAAAATGTGATAGAAATATACTGAAAACTACAAAAACACAGCTGACACAAATTAAAGAGACAAAAATAAAGAGATTAACTATATTTACAAATCCAAGGGTTAAATATTAGGAAGACTGTAATACTCCTGAAATTATTCTAAAATCCCACCTGAATTGTAATCATAGCAGCCTTGTTGGAAGATATTGATAAGTTGATTTGAATGAAAATATAAAGTACTTAGAATAGCCAAAACAGCTTTAAAAAGAAAAATAAGGCCAGGCACAGTGGCTCATGTCTATAAACACAGGGTGCTGACAGGCCAAGGTGGGAGGATTGCTTGAGCCCAGGAGTTTGAGGTTACAGTGAGCTATGATCATACACCCACACTCCAGTTTGGGTAATGGAACAAGACCCTGTCATAAAGAAAAACAACAAAGAAAAAGAAAAAGGAAAAGAAATTTAGAGGTTTATCCTATCTGACTTCTAGACATCATGAAGCTACAATAGTCAAGAAAGTATGGCATTGGTTAAAGACAGAAGAATAGATCAATGGACCAGAATTGACTACACATAAATAGACTCACTCACATATATATAATTGATTTTGAACAAAGATGAAAAGTAATTCAATGGACATAAGATAGTACTACTATGCTGGAACAGTTGGATATCCATAGGCCAATAAAAATAAACTAAAATCCATACCTCACATTATATGTAAAATTAACTCAAAATGACCATAGAACTAAAATATAACTAAAATTACTAGAAGAGAACAGAGGAGGAAATCAAATCATTATGAATGTACCCTAGGTAAATATTTCTTATAGATGACATCAAAAGTATGATCCATAAAAAAGTTAATAATAACCCTATTATAAGTAACAAACATATTTTTAAGAAACGGTCACAATTTTTAAAGTCACTTTACACATTAAAATGCACACATAATAAATTAGCATATTTTAACATGCTTAACATCATTAGTAAATAATAAATTGGAATGAAGCCACTACATAGCCAGTAGAATATCTAAAATTAACAAGACCAACTAGACCACGTACTGGTGAAGATGTAGAGAAACTGGAACTCTTACACACTGATGTTGGAAATGTAACATAACACAAATACTTTGGAAAATAGTATGGAAATTTCTTAAAAAGTTAAACACACTTACTATATGATCCAGCCATTCATCCTCTAGATACTTATGCAAGAGAAGCAATAGGGAAATAGACATGGAAAGTACATGAAGGATTTGACAGAATGTAGATATTTATAAGGTAATTAGGATATTCACCAAGGCTGGTAGGCATTGAAATTGTATGGAGTGACTAGAGAATAAGGAATATAATATTGTTTTACTATATGAGCCAAAACTTAGTTTCTTTTTATTTATGCTAAAGAAATAATTAAAAATAACCGGTGTGTGTGTATGGGCCCGTGTATATGTGTGCATATACATAGACAGGCTTGTGCCTATATTTACATTATTTAGTACAATAAATAGTCTCAACCATCTTAAATGCAAATCATAAAGAGTTGTTAATACCATGGAGCATTCAAATAAGTGTCTTAAAATTAATTGACTATAATAGGAAATTTACTAGATTGACTTTTAGTGTTAAAAAAATGAATGCAAATTATAGAGGGAATACACTTTGGACTTTTTATGTATTTTACACACAAACCCATAGATTCATAAGGATCACATCCATAAAGATACAAAGTACAACAAGGAAATACACAACATGTGTATAGCATTTATCACTGGGTTTATAGGTCAGTATTTTTTACAGGTCATTATTTCTTATATTTCAACATTTCCAAAAATTCTATTTTTTTCTATTTCCATAATAAATAGGTAAATACTACCTTGGAATAAAATAATGAGTAAAATTTAAGCTACCCAGTGCTTATGACAAATATCTCAGGTCACTTCTCTAATGACATTGCCTTATAGCTGTAGTCCTAACTCTAAATTCATCTTCTGCTACAAAGAATGCTCATTTATTTCCAGGCGTTATTAGCTCCTTGTTGTTTGTTCAAAATCTAGGTAATGCACAAAACTTCCTCTTGGTCTTTGCCCCTTTTCTACCTTTGCTTATTATATTTTTTCTCCACGTACCAACATGGATCATGTTTTCTCACTCCCTTTGGATCTCTTCTCAATGTCACCTTATTGAGGGAATTCTCATGGGCCTCTTTAAAATTGCAGCTCCCTTCCTGAGCATTGCCTGTTCAACTTACCACCTTTGTCTTTTTCCCCATACCATTTATTACTACCTTTCTAAAATTATATGTTTATTTGTTTAGTTAGAATGGAAGTTCATGAAGGCAATGAATTTATCTGTTTTAATTTATACAATATTTCCAACACCTATGCAGGGCTAGGCATATCCTCTTTCCTTGAAAAATATTTGTTAAAACTGTATAGAAAAGGAGAAATAATGAAGATCATATATTCATATATGTCTCTTTCTAAAACTAGTTTAATAAACAATATTCATTTTCACATCCCTTTAAAATATTTTCATGATAAATACTTTTCATATGAAAAATTAAGTAATATCTACTTAAGTATATGGTAAACAAAAAGAATTTTGATTCTGGAACACTCTCTTTGAGCTTATTTAAATACAACGTTTGTACAGAAGGAAGAACAAGCTGCTTTGATCTGCTAACCCATGGGCAAGAGTGAGTCTTCAATTTGCAGACTATTCAACGTTGTTAAGTTCAACTGCCAGGTGTGAAGAAGAAAAAAGTACAGCCTATGAGTTTCTCTTAGAGATGCAGATAGTACTCTCAGTTTATATGTCCTCTGGAGGAGAAAATTTGATATTTAAGATGTAAAGTCTGAAAAAACAAATAACTTCTCAACAGAATAGAGCCTGGCTGTTTCCTGTAAAAAAACAAAAAAAAAAAAAAAAAAAAAAAAAACAAACTATTTGCATCCCTATTTTGTTTTTTCTCTTCTTTAAACTAAGAGTTTCATGAGGACAGAAATGTTGCCTTAGTAATTCCACCAAAATTGTAGCAATTACTTCAAAAGACTTGGCAAAGCTTAATGGACAAGATCTGGAAAGGTAGTTAAAAAGGTACATTCAAAATGCTAGTACCACATTTCTATAAGTACTTCACAGTTTGTAGAATTTTGTTTACATACATATACACATATATACTTTTATAAACATGTGTGTGTGTGTGTGTATATATTTCTATCCTTGTAAAAACTCCCTAATGCAGAAAAGCAATGTGTTACTACATTCATTTTCCAACTGAGAAAACTGTCTTAATGAGATTAAGCAATTTACCATAGGACAAATTTGGAAAGAGGCAAAGCAGAAGGAGTTAATTAGACTCTTGGTGAATATCTCTTTTCCTTATACCCACAGGTCTATTTAACATCCATTTCTAATTTTAAATGGATATCTCATTTCTTATTCTTCTATTGTGATTATTCTCAATACACTTTCTTCCATAAAATACACGAATCATTATTTGTGTAATACACAAATATTTTTCTTCAACACTAGAACCTTTATTTGGGGGACATAGTAACATTTGCATTCAAATGTGTCAGGACAGGTTATCTTTTGCTGTGGTAGCAAAACCTCCCACAAGTTCAGCAGCTGTTTCCTATGCTCTGTGCCCATGGTGGGTCTGCTCATTCTGTCCCTCAGGTACAGGCAACTACAGACTTCTTTTCAACATGTGCTTCCACAATCACTGTGGTAGGAAGAGGGGGCCATAGTGAAATCGCTGGTTCTTATGGCTTCTACTGGGATTGAAAAATGTATTTATGGGAAAAAAGATTTTTTGGCTTATTTATCTATGTATTTTCCAAAGCAATGGCATATGGGTCAGAAGAGTTCAACTCTACCATGTGCTTAAACAAATATATTTGTTAAAAAGCTCTTAAGATTACTCTATGTATGATATAGCACTAAAAAATTTCAAAATTAGGTGAATATAATTAATTCACAGTATAAAATGATTTAAAATATGACATAACAAGCTCATTATACTTTCATTAGTAACAATATCATAATAACAGACCAGGAAGTTCATAATCGGTAATAGAGGAACAATAAAAATAGTCCCTAAGATTAGACTAGTAAACTTAAACTAATTCCCACTGTGTAATATATGAGTCTATCATTGGAATAACATCTAGATTGAGAATGCAATTTGAAAATTTTACCTGCTTTTGAAATTTACATTTTTGGGAAACTTCATTCCCCAATATTTTAGTGGTTTTCAACATTGTATGAAATTCTTCAATATCCTAAGGGAGATATCAGAAAAAAATTAGTGCTTTAAACCCAAAAGATATTATTTAGATCCTCAAATTACATGCTATATTAAATATCAATAGATATGAAATTAAAAAATAGATAATTTCTATTCATTCAATCTATACATATTTGCTGAGTACCTAATTGATAAGAAACTCTTTTTAAGGTCCTTTATTTTAGCAAGGAAAGAGAGATAATGCAATGCATTTAACTAAGTAAATTAATGTCATATAGTCTCTAATCATAATCCTGTTTCACTTTATTCAAATAAACTATCCAAAGTAGATAAAAATATAGATTTTGCAGAAGGCTACTTCCTAAATTAGAACAGCCATTATGAAAAACAGTATGGAAGTTTCTCAAAAAATCAAAAATTGAACTACCATATAATCTAGCAATCCCACTCTGGGTATATATCCAAAGAAAATGAAATCAGTATGTCTGAGAAATATCTGCATGCCCATGATTATTGAAGCATTATTCAAAATAGCCAAGGGATGGAATAAACCTAAATATTCATCAACAGACGAATGAATGAAGAAAAGTTGTACATATATAGAAAGGAATACTATTCGGCCATAAAAAACATCCTGTCATTTGTGAAAACATGGATAAAATTGGAGGACATTATGTTAAATGAAATAAACTTGGCACAGAAAGATGACTACTGTACTCTCTTACTCATATGTGAAAGCTAAAATAGTTGATCTCATAGAAGAAGAGAGTTGAATGGTGGTTAGCGGTGGCTAGGGTGTTTTGAAGTGGTGAGTGGGCTTGGGGAAATGTTGGTCAAAAGATACTAAATTTCAACTGGATATGAGCAATAAGTTCAAGAGATCTATTGTACAGCATGAGATGTAGTTAACAATGTATCATATTTTTGAAAAATGTTAAGAGAGTGAATGTAAAGTCTTTTCATCAAAAAGTGATAACTATGTGAGATAATGCATATGATAATTAGCTAGATTTAGTCATTCCACAATATATACATACTTCAAATATCATGTACATGATAACTGCATTAAATTTATCTATAAATTTAAAACACTAAAAATAAATGTATTTAAACACTTAAAAAAAAAAGAAAGTCACTTCCTTTTTCCTTCAGTACTCTCACATAAAACCTTATTGAGCATGAGAAATTTCAGTTACATGAACTCACTTGATCAGAAATTCTATCTTCTTTTTAGATGGCACTTGCATTCTTTTCTTCATTGTCATTTTTCACATGTTCAGTTTATAAACACTCCTGGGATTATAGTAAGTGGGAAAACAGATATTGAGAATGCAATTTAGGTTACTAATGTAATTTAGGTTAGTAACAAGTTGACTTGGAGTTAACCAAAGAAAGTCTATTCAGATGCACCTCATATAATAACATGAGCCTTCAGTTCTGGTGCTGGAGGTCAGACACAGAGGAAGAAAAGGTAATTCAAAATACAGGAAGGGGATCCAGTTTCATTCTCCTGCATGTAGCTATCCAGTTTTCCCAGCACCATTTATTGCATGGTGCTCCTGTATTATTTGTAAAGGTTTCCAGGGTGCCTAAAGGAGAGGCCCACATGTCCCTTCCTGCCTCCTTCCTTTTAGGCTGGAGCATGGAGAAGGATTTCTTACTGTTTCCCTTAGGACAGTTGGGACTGGTTAGCATTTTCAAAAGGAAACTTTATAAAAAGCTAAAGAGAAAAATATAAACGAGAAAATGATGCATGAAGTAGACCTGTTAACACAGGACAGATCTCATGTAGAATTATGAAGAGGCTCTGCTGAACACAGCTTTTAAGTCCTAAGAGAACTGCTCTGCACCCAGCATTGACTGGAATGACTTTCACATCGATGCCTTGCCTGCGTTCCTTCTCCCCCCAACATGTGTCTCTTGTGGACCGTGTGTTCTTTCCCGCCTCTGGGGCAGCCACTTACTCCAGTGAACCTTGCCTGCACGCACGGGCTCTTGCGATCATTAATCGAGAATGGAGTCAGGAGGAGTAGCCTTCTAACACAGAGCTTGTCACACAAAAGCCACTCAGTAAATATTTGCTGAATTGACCCCGAACAAATATCCGGACAGAAGCTTCCCGGTTCCTAGTTCCATGTTCTATTCTCTGTACCCAGGCTTTTCAAACACATGTGTTTGAACTGAGGTGTACTGTAGAGTACCATAAAGCCTCAGGAAAATGGATCTCCCCAAAGTGCTAATTTGTCCTGAGAGTCAGTGCAGGTGAACATTTTTGCATTTAATCAAAGCAGATATATTTTGGATAAGAATGCAAAATTCAAATGAATTTTCAAGGCGAAATATGAGGCTGCAAAGAAACTCATCTCTGCAGTGGGTCACATTGGACTATGCCCTAAGCAAGGAGATAGGTTTGCTCTCTTTGACTCTTAGACGTGCTGTGAAAGTATTTGAAAGACACTTCAGCAAGCTGCCTTGGCATGGAATGCTCTTCTCTGTACTGACTCCGTGAGAAAAGCATGCTTATGTGTGAAGGAGTTCATGTTATTTCTGTGTCAAACAGATGTGTCACATTTCTGCTCTTGACTGCAGTTCTCTTTTGCACATTATTTGTGTGGGCGTATATTGGTTTGCCAAAGGGAGTGAAGTTATTGAAGTCCCTACCATAAATATATTTACTTATGAAATATTTCTTTGTAAATTTTATCACATAGATTAGTCATCCTTTAAGTGGGATGAAAGAAACTGAAACTCTTATTTCCCTGCCCAGTGACACCTCGCAGGATGCTTGTGCATGAGGGGCAGTGTTGGGGTGCCCTGGTGCTGTATGAGGAGGGAGTGCTGGTCGGCGCGGTTAGCTGACAGGTAGTGCCAGAAAGCTGTGCCAGCTCACTGCTTTCTTCTCACCTGTAGAGATGCATCCACCCCATGAAGATAATTTCTCACAAGAGGACATGGAAAAACTTATTATGCAGATTCCTGAAGATTCCACCCACTTGGACCAGCCCATGACAAGGGACACAGGAGCCTCAGAAGTGTCAGAGAAGTTGAATACTGAGAAAGACTTAGACCCAGGTAAAAGCTTGCTACTTTTTTTCTACAAAGTAATGACGAAAGCATAAAGAAGACCTTCTAGGAGATTTGTTGCCAAAGGTAGGAAATAGAGGAGAGAATAATACAGATATATATGAGTTTAAGGGGAAAAAAAAAAATCCCAGAGCTAATCAAGAGAAAAGCAGGAGTTAAGACAGATGGAGAGGCTGGGCACGGTGGCTCACACCTGTAATACCTGCATTTTGGGAGGCTGAGGTGGGAGGATCACTGGAGGCCAGGAGTTTGAGACCAGCCTGGACTACATAGCAAGACCCCATCTCTACAAAAAATAGAAAAATTAGCCAGGCATGGTGGCATGTGCTCGTAGACCCAGCTACTCAGGAGGCTGAGGCAGGAGGATCACTTGAGCCCCAGCAGTTCATGGCTGCAGTGAGCTATGCTCGCACCACTGCACTCTAGCCTGGGCGACAGAGCAAGACCTTGTCTCTAAAAACAAAACATATATATAAAGGAAAGAGGCCAGAGACTATAACTAACCTACAGACCAATGCTTGGCTGTCAGTAGCTTGTATAAATTATTTTAATCTAAAATATTATTCTTAAAAGGCCTTATCCTCTAAAATAGTAGTTTTCAACCAGACCAACAGTGTCAGGAATTCTGGGTGTGGGATCAGCAGTCTGTGTCTTAACAAGCCCTCCAAGAAGACTGACCTGATGCGAGTTAGAATTGGAGAACCACTGCTCTAAAACTCATGAATTCTATGTTTTCTCCCCACTTTCCCTTTTTTTCCTGAATGGAAGACAAAGTAATGCAGTTCTTTTTTTCATTTGTTATTTTCACATGGTAAATAAAACTTTGTGAAACCCAGTGAAGGGGTCCAGGCGTGTTTAGCTTACAGCAGCCAGTATAGGACTTTGCAGTGTGTAATAGCCCAGTGTAGACCAACACTTGGGAGGAGTACTTCATCACAGCACACAGTAAACATTCAGCGGGAGATGAAAAAATGTTTTTAAAAATCGTTAAAAAACCAAACCCTAATAATGGTATCAACAGCTTTCTAATTTCTGTGTAGCTTACTCTCATCTTACAGTAAATCAGAACAGCTAATTGTGTTATTTTGTCTATCCAAAATAGTGACGGTGACATGATGATGCCATTACTGTTTTGTGTTTATAAAGGCTGTGGTCTGGAAGATAGATATAGCCTTACCGTGTCACACTGCAGGGCTTGGCGGCACTGCACTGACACCCTACCCACAACATACACACACAAAGTGTAGGAGAAGTCACAGCAGGGAGAGGCCTTCTGCCAAGTTGAGAAGAAATGACATCTCAGAGTTCTCCCATGTTCCAGAGGACATTGTATTCATATATAAGGAATATATATACTTCTAAACTCCTTTAACTTAAAAAGGTTCTGCTTGTTGAAGATGAGTCATGCATCCTTAAGGTTTGTTACTCTATTGCTCAGAAACTTTCAAGGTTAGGGACAATTCTGCTTACAGAATTACAAACAATTTTTTGCCCCGTCCTTTAAGTTCCACCACGAAATGACCTTAATGACTTTTACAGGTGAATCTTCCCAAATGTCCCTTATTGCATCTCAGGCACTGAGATGCTGACATGACTGGGGCAACTTTACCAGAAGTCAAATTCATAGAGCAGTGGTAGGTAGAATCTTAGAGTTGGGAGAGAACTTAGAGGCAACTAGTCCAATCTAGTCCTTCTTACTAATTGCATGCTGGACTCCTAGCTGCTTACAAAACGTGCCTCAGACTCATATAACTCACATGGAAATCCCCTCCCGACCACCCTGTCATGTGGAAATCCTTTTAGGTGTAACTGGAATCCTGCCTCTTGGACAGAGCCTTGGAGCCAGTTTCCTATTCCATCAACAACCCCCTTCAGTCCCTCTCGGCATTTGCCGTACTCTCTTTTATGTAGCTGTTGCTCATCCATTCAGCAAACAATTACTGAGCACCTGCCAGCTGCCAGATGCTGTGCTGAGCACTGGTGCATTCCACCTGCAAGTCTGCAAACCGAAACTCCCTCTTTTCATTCGATGTTTTCCTGAAGTTTCTAACACACAGTGCATCACTAGCACTAACTGAACATCTGTTGGATATGACTGTGTCTATGCGGAGAAAGCATAAAATTCCGCTTTTGTCAATTCCCATGAGGAAATATTGTTCTGATAGTGGTTATATTGCTAGGCAGGGCCTGGAGGGGACTGGTAGGGAGTGGAGTGAGTTGGAGACGTGTTCATTTTATAATTGGAGGGTATGATGGCTCTAATTGGTATTCTAAATTTTTTTTCTCTGTGCAATTATCTTAAAACCACATATTCCAGGCACAGTGACTAGTATTTAGTGGATTCTCAATAAATATTTAAAATAAATTCTTATTCTAAAGCATAAAATATTCATTTTCCTCTTCAATTTTAGGGCTAATTACAACAGAAGGCACTCCTGTTGATGCTGTTGATGTAAAACAACGAGAGATAAATGCTGAAGAGCCAGCCAGTGTTGCACCTTTGAAAAATGCAATCCTTTTAATATATTCATTCATGTTTTATTTAACTAAGACGGTAAGTCTGACACAGTTTCTTCACTAGAATGTTGATTTTTACAGTTTTTAAGTTGATTTTGAGCATGAAGTGAAGAACCTAAAATGTCTTTATGGAAATGGCCCCTTATCCTTTGAAAGATAGCCCCTGAATTGAGCCACAGGTGAATGGCCTTAGTAGGTTCCTAGTTCAGCACGTGGAGGATTTGCTGCACGTCAGGCCGGGTGTGTGCAGACCCGTGAAGCATGGTTCTTCTCGTCGGGGACCTTTCAGTTCTAGCTGGGAGACAAAGTCATTCACTTGAGATACAGTATGATGCAGGCAGGAACAGAAGTATTTACGCGATGGTAGAACAGCATGTGGCATAAGTTGGGTCATTGTGGTGGCAGGGCAATAGGAAAGGCCCGAAGTTAGCTGAGACATGCTTTAAGCAGAGTCGAAGGACAGGTGGGAGCTTAACATGTAGTTTGTGGTTGAATAGAAGGGCTGGGTCGAGCGCAGCGTGCAGTCAGACAGAAGAAATTACATGTTCAGAGAAATGGAGGTGTGAGGGAAAGGTTACTTGGGGAAGCGTGCATAGCTGCTGGTGTTGAAAGTGTGGAGTTGGGGGTGGGGGTGGTCTGTTGGAGGGGGAGGCAGGGGCAAGTCAGAAAGGAAGCTGTGTGTTTTAATAAGTGGTGTCAGACCGCTAATGGCGGGGATCCTTGGAAGGTTTTCGGCAGGAGAGGGATTGGTCAGATACGTTTCTTGGAAAGAGTGATTTATGGCAGACTATTTATTCAGATCTCTCTGAAGAGTCATGATCCAAATGAGATATTTAATCCACCTAGGAGTTTACCTAAGCTTTTTAGGACTTAGCTCCCTCTTGTGGTACTTGTTGAAATTGGACTTTTTTGGTAAATTAAAGGAATGAGTAAACTTTCAGAAGTTGGAGGCCAAGTTGCCCAGCAGCTGGGCAAGCATCTTTTCATTTGTTGCTTGTAGATTTTCACACATAATTAGTAAGGTCTTGCCCACTCATAGTAAAGAGAAAAATTTACCCATTTTTTTCTAGTACTTGTTTTCACTTTTTGCATCAAGTTTGGAATTTATCCTTGTGAACAATGAGAAAAAGATCCAATTTGATCATCTTCAATATGGTTTTCTAAATATGCCAATACTACTTACTAAAAAGCCTGTTTTTCCCCAGCTGACTTATTGTAGCCCAAATTTCCAATGCAGTTGGGTCTATTTCTGGATTTTCTATTCTGTCCTGTGGTCAGTCTGTATTCTCGGGCCAGTACCGTACTGAGTAGTTACTGAGCCTGCCCTCTTCTTTCACTGCACCCTTCATCACTCTTGTTCTTCAGGATTTTCCTGCCTGTTCTCGCTTGATTGTTCCTCTGAATTGACTTTATATTCAACTTGAAGATACACCTTTAAAGATCTACAAATACCATTTTTTCCTCAGATTAAACGTCCCCAGTTTCTTCAACTTTTAGAACATGATTTCTAGACTATTCGTTATCCTTGTCTTTTGCCACAAGTAAGACAACCTTAAAATGTGGCCAGGCACCAGTGGTCCCAGCTACTTGGGACGATCGCTTGAGCCCAGGAGTTGAAGTCCACCCTTGGCAACATGGGGAGACCCACATTTCTAAAAAAGAAAGAAAGAAAGAAAGAAAAAAACAATGTGTTACCCGGAACTGAACCCATTGACACAGGGGCGATAATGACGTAACTCCTTAGGAAAAGGCTCTTAATAGGGTGTGAGCAAGAAAGAGACCACCTGAGCAACGGGGGGTCCGGAAGCGGAGGAGTAAGGCGAGGACTGGCGCGGACAGGGAGGAAAGCCCTCGGCCAGGAGGCAGCGGCCCGGCCCGGCCCGGCCCGAGCCGGGTCCTTCGCGGGGAGAGGCGACTCCTTTCCTGCCTGGACATAGGGCAGGCTCTCTTCCCCACCCGCCTCCCATAATCCTCCTCCAGGTAGCTCCCCGCTTCCTCACTGCGGGGCGGGTCTCCCCCTTGACTTGGATTCTCCCGCTCAGCTCTTCGCTCCCCCCCGCGCCGCTCGACAGTTGGTTCCTTCCGCCCTGGCCCCGCCCCCGCGGCCCGGCTCCGTAGCACGTTGTCGTCCGCCCCGGGCGTTGCCTGATGACGTGTTTTATAGGACGCGTAGGGCGGAAAGCGACAGTAGCTGGGGAAGGCGAAGATCACTCCTTCTCTCCGCCCCTTGTACCGGTCCGTTCCAAAGGAGGACACGGGGACAGGGGCGTGCAGTGCCGTCCACCGGGAAGCGTCGCCTCCGCTGAGCTGTCCCTACACCATGGACTCAGTACCTGCCACTGTGCCTTCCATCACCTCTTCCCCGGGGGACCCGGAGCTTCTGGGACCCCTGTCGGTTCTCTACGCAGCTTTCATAGCCAAACTGCTGGAGGTGACGGTCCCCGTTTCCGGGGAGGGACCCCAGCTCTAGCAGGCGGGTGGACGAGTTCTGAGCAGAGTTGGTTCGCTGACCCACGGGACAAAGGAGAAATGGAGTGTGTCAGGCCCGAGGCAGGCAGGACGTTTCTATGCTGTTTAGGGAGGCTACTGAGAGTGTGTTTGAAAAGGTTTCATCACGTGTTCATTTTATTATTGAGCACTTGCGAAGTGACAGGCACTTTGTTACGTTTCGGTAGGCAAAATCGAAACAGGCCTGCAGGCCTTTTCCCCGTAACCCCCAGCGCTGTTGGGGGATGGGGCCGGTATGATGGTGTGCTTGCACAGGGAAGTAAGCACAGCATAGAGCAGGCAGTTGTTTAATGCGCTGTCTTCAAGGAAACATTCAGAATTAGGGCGTCGAGTTTAATAGAAGACCGTTAAATTCAGAGTAGTTTATCTAGACCAGTTATCAAGAACTCTCTGAATTTACTCAGCATTTGTTCTTTGTTTATGTAAGAGTAGAATAGATTCAGCATTTAAAATCTTAGGTAACACATTATTTGTGTTATTCATTATCATCATATTGGCTTTATTTGCAGCCGTAAAAGTTGATTATGTGTATATTTACATTTTATGTCTTGTGCGTTTTTTAAAAATAATTATACCCAGCTTATCCAAGGGAAAGTATGATCTGGCAGGATTCTAGCCTGTTTTAGACAACGTGACATGTCAGGGCCTATTGCAAACTGGAACTATATCCTCAACTTAAAGACATTTAGATTTATAGTATTAATACTTAAAAACACTATAAGCCAAACAAGAAATATAAGACTCCCAATATCCTGTCTTTCTTGAAGCAGTGGGAACTATTGAAGATTTTTGAGGGAGTAGTTATCTGATAGAGGTTGGTTTAGAATTTGTATGGATAATTCTTTGTGACTGCTTTATTGTAAGTTCCTTTCAGGTTTCGCATTCTTTCTTTTTTTTTTTTTTTTTTTTGAGACACAGTCTCACTGTGTTGCCCGGGCTAGAGTGCTGTGGCGTCAGCCTAGCTCACAGCAACCGCAAACTCCTAGGCTCAAGCCATCCTTCTGCCTCAGCCTCCCGAGTAGCTGGGACTACAGGCATACACCACCGTGCCCGGCTAATTTTTTCTATATATTTTTAGTTGTCCAATTAATTTCTTTCTATTTTTTGGTAGAGACGGGGTCTCGCTCTTGCTCAGGCTGGTTTCGAACTCCTGAGCTCAAACAATACGCCCGCCTTGGCCTCTCAGAGTGCTATGCGCCCGGCCTCGCATTATTTCTTATATGTCCATTTCAGATAGTTGCTACATTGCCTGATGATGTTCAGCCTGGGCCTGATTTTTATGGACTGCCATGGAAACCTGTACTTATCACCGCCTTCTTGGGAATTGTTACATTTGCCGTTTTCTTCTGGAGAACTATCCTTGTTGTGAGTAAATTAAATTAACTTATATTTATAAATACAAGGTTTGTTTTATAATCACTGGCCCTTTTATTTATTTTTTTAGTTACTAACATGAACACAAATTAATGCTTATGATTCAAACCTTGTAAAATAATATGGTGTAATTTTTGTGTTGGTAAAAACTTAAGTGCACAAGGCAAAGTGTGTATAATCTCATTGGGGAAACTTCAATATATAAATACCTTATATCAAAACTTAAAGATTAAGAATTAAATAGGTGCATATATATACTGTTGGTAGAATTGGTAATTCTTATAACCATCCTGAAAAATAGTTTAATAATATGTATCTGAAGCCTTAAAAATGGTCATATCCTTTTATATAGTATTAATATCATGTTTAGTAATGTATCCTAAAGAAATAGCCAATTACACAGTAATGATCTTGTACCAGAGCATTCAGTGGAACAGTATTTATTAGAGTGAAAACTTGTTACAACCTACTATGAGCCATAGTAGGGGAATTATTAAACTATTGTACATTCATATAATGAGATATTAGGTGGCTTTATGTATTTCAAAGACAGTGGTGCACAGCAAATGCTCACAATTTAATGTTAAGTGGAAAAAAGAAACCAAGACTTTAAAGTGTAGGTAAACCATGTATATATAAACACACACACATACAAACAAACACAGAGAAAAAATGCAAGGAAATGCATCAAAATGATAAAAATTTTTATATGTAAGAGATGAGGTAATTTTCAGTTTTTTTCTCATGAATATGTTTCCCAGATTTTCTGATTTGGTCATGTGCTATTATACTCAGAAAATATCTTTTTATTTGGAAATAAAGATTATATAATGTCCAAAGACATGTGATTAAATATTTTTTATTCCTTAGAGTCTTTTTTCTGTGCAGAATTTGTCTTTCATACGTACATGTACATATGCGTGTGTATATTCATGCATATACATACTTATACTGCGTATTATTTTGCTTCATAGTTATTTAACATAATGTGTAAATGAGCTTTGCATCTGAAAAGGTTTCAGTTGAAAGTTAACAGTTAAAAGTGGCCAAAAGCATTGATTGTAAATCTTTCTAAAATTGAGTATTCTTTTTCTGATTTCTTATGTTGGACATATCATTGTTAGTAAGTTTTCTCTCCTTACACAATTGATTTGTAAAATCACTTAAAAAGAAGAGGTTTTTTTTTTTGGCCTTGAGTCCTGTGAGGAATTCTCTAACCTCATGGGGGCCTTTTTTCAGATAAAAGGAAAAAGGGGACTAGAAAGGTGAACAGAAAGAGAAAAGGCGGAAACATTTTATATTTCCCACACTTGTTTCTCCCATTTAAAAAACCGTAATACCTGTTTTGATTTTCACAAGATTACATAGGCTCTGTATGTAACTGCTGCTCCTCAGCCTCAGCATCTGACTTTTGGAAACTTGCTGCCTACTTGCCTGTTAGTATGAGTGAAAGCAGACAAAGGCGGCTTTGTCTCTCAGCAGTGACATTAGAGAAATAGCCATTTCTTTCCATGTTGGAAGTTTTTGAGTGCATTTCCCTATAACAGCAGTTTTATAAGTGATGTTTAGATACTGTAATAATATTGAGATACCATGGATGATTTGTGGACTGGTCTTGAGTATCTCGTCACCGTTTATAACATTTGAAAGGGGAAATATGTTCTGGATTACAAAGAAATTTAATAATACTATTTTTGTTTTAAATTACTGCCTAGATTTTATTATCCTATAATTTAGTCCTGTCTTTGGGGTATGATTTGGGTTTTGCCCTTTTGGGAAGATGTTAGCTGTCATTTCTCTTGTTGCTTGTACACTTTGCTCTATTAATTTTCCCTTCCCTTTCAGATTTATGAGGACGATTTTTAGTGGTCTAGGAAAATCAAATAATCTAGCTTTATTAGAATTATTTCTAAATTCAGCCAGTATCCAACCTTGAATAGGGTTTCTAAGGTGTTTTCTGGTGAGTAAAACAGGCATATCATAGTACAAAGATTACACCTTTCCTTTTTGAACAATCATTGTTTCTAGACTTCATTCTGGCTATTTGGGGTTGGCAAAATAAATGAGAAAGCGTTAGTACACTTGTGAAAATATTAGATATTTCTATTAAAGTTACACATTTCATATGATTAGTATTCATTTAATAGATAGATAAACATATCTTTGGCTGTAAAATAAGATATTTACCTTAGTGACTATCACTAAGTGTCACTACCAATTATGTTTGAAATGCTTTTTAACCTTTTCTTATTTTTTAATCTATTGATTGATTTTGCTGAACCAAATTGTTACTAAATTCTTCTTTGGTTATGATTTTGACTGTTGTATTAGGAACTATATGTTTCTGTTAATGAAATGTTTGACATCAAATTTAAATTTTATTTCTCTCTTCTAGGTAAAGAATAGAGTATATCAAGGTAAATTTTTAGGCTTATTTTGTTATTTGTACTATTCCATCTGTATTGGTGTCCAGTATCATGCCTTCTCGATGTATGGTTGGCTTATAACTTCTGACAGTTTTACTATTCCTAGGTTGCTAGGTTGGATGATAGAGTAGATGGTGATGCTGCCAATTAAGATAGATGAGGAGTAACACATTGTGGGAGTAGGGAG
The DNA here is from genome assembly GCA_963575035.1 of Avahi laniger. NCBI lineage: Eukaryota > Metazoa > Chordata > Mammalia > Primates > Indriidae > Avahi > Avahi laniger. The sequence continues at coordinate 7,054 of CAUYSK010087204.1, read as the reverse complement.
AAGATGATTAGTTTTATTTGAGACAGATTGACTTTAAATGTTGATATAATGCAGATTTAGTACTTGTGAACAGTGTTCCTGTGCTAATGATTTAATCAATATATTAAATATTTAAGTAGATAATTTGAGGAATAGAAATGTAAATCAGTGTGCTTATATTTTCTGCTTCTCTTTGCAAATGACATATATTTAAAGTGATCCCATTTTTCTGAGAAGAAGGGGGCTTCATACAGGGAAGAGTATCAAGCTGTAATATTTTACTATACTTTCCGTCTTTGAAATAAAGTTAAATAGGAATCTCATTGAAATAAGAGTTATGTTTCTTACATTGTAATAATATTTTTACATCCATATTGCTACTAACTACAGATTGCTTTTTAAAGCCGTGACACTTTAATGCTAAGAAATTCTTTTCCCTGATTGTGCCAGTGTCTTTGCTGCTAATACACTGGGTAATTCAGTTTCATTTAGTGATCATAATAACCTCTGCTTTTTCTTTTTTTAGTCACCGAACAGCAAATTTCTGAGAAGTTGAAAACTATCATGAAAGAAAACGCAGAACTTGTTCAAAAGTTGTCAAATTATGAGCAGAAGGTATAATTATTTTTTCAATTTTTTACCTCCATGGTTCCAGCTTGAATTATTTTCACCTGTCTTATTGTTCAGTTATTGTGTTATTTTTAAATCATATTTTCTTCCATGATTTCCTACAAATCATCCAAATCTTAAGTAATCGTGTAAAGTACTACTTTCTTATGTAAGGGGTCACCCACTTGAAAATAAGTTTTGGTAGCACTATAATGTATAATTCTGAATTCTGAATGCTTTATTTTATATAGATCAAGGAATCAAAGAAACATGTTCAAGAAGCCAAGAAACAAAATATGATTCTCTCTGATGAAGCAATTAAATTTAAGGTAAAAATTCCCTCTGGGAGGCCGAGACGAGTGGATTGTTTGAGCTCAGGAGTTCGAAACCAGCCTGAGCAAGAGCGAGACCCCGTCTCTACTAAAATTAGAAAGAAATTAATTGGACAACTAAAAATATATAGAAAAAATTAACCAGGCATGATGGCGCTTGCCTGTAGTCCCAGCTACTCGGGAGGCTGAGGCAGAAGGATTGCTTGAGCCCAGGAGTTTGAGGTTGCTGTGAGCTAGGATGATGTCACGGCACTCACTCTAGCCCGGGCAAAAGAGTGAGACTCTGTCTCAAAAAAAAAAAAAAATTCCTTTTGGGGATTACATTCTAAAAACACGAGTAGAAGTATTGAGTATTACTAATCTTAGTATCCTTTTTGTAGGATAAAATCAAGAGACTTGAAGAAACTAATGAATCTCTGGATGACACAGCTAAAAGTCTTCGTGTTATGTTAGAATCTGAGAGAGAACAGAATGTCAGGAATCAGGACTTGGTAAGAATTTTGCTGCTAAAGTGTTAGTATAATTTGGCTTTTGAACTACTTTGTAGATTGAATAAGTTGAACTCTATTTTCCATTCTGTTAAGTAAAGTAAGAGTGGGAGTCAGGGATGTCAAACCTACTTCTGTCCATTTTTGTGGAATTTTAAGTACTAATACAACAAGTTATTATGGGCCTAGGAAGTACTTTTGTCCTCTGCTTTTGGTAATTTTCGTATTGCTTGGCTCTGCCCTCTGAAACATAGAGAATAACAAAGAAATTATAACCCAGTTTGAACAGCCCTTTTGTTTTGCTTTGCTTTGCAAAGTTGTTTTTTCAGTGACCTTTTAACTTTAGAATAGTTTTAGAATTATATGAAAGTTGCAAAGATAGTAGACAGGGTTCCCATAAACCAATACCTAAGTAAGCTTGATAACCTCATTAAGGTAGGATTTGCCAAGTTTCCCCACTATAAAATTATTCCTTTTTTTTTTTAACCTTTTGCAAATTGTTCTCTTTGAAAGGAACTTAACTGTGCACAGCCCACAGTTAAAAAGTTATGTTTCACTTCCTGAAAGAGCCAGTATCTTCATAAATTATTTGGAATTCATCCATGTGACATTTGTCTATATTTTGTCTCCCATACTACCATTTTTAATTCAGGCAAGAGAATTTTTAAAGTGACCTTGGGGATTTTTTTTTCTCCACTACGAGGAGAAAAACCATTGATTTGAACTGGTTAAATGAAAGATTTTTCATTTTCTTTGCTTTCATCTTTTTGTCTGGTCACCTACTACATTATTTCCTAAGTAGGAAGGTTGTAGATACCATGAAATATTTATGCCTTCAGTTATTTTCCCTTATCTCTTAAAGTTCTTGATTTTTCCCTTAGACTAAAACTGGATCACCTACTTTTATCTGAAACACAGACCATGACTCTGGGATATGTTTTGTTAGTATTTCTTCTTTTTAGCATATCCCAGTGTTTCTGCTGAAGTCCTAATACATGTTTTATGTTCTGTTTTCCCATGACAGATACTGGAAAACAAGAAATCTATAGAGAAGTTAAAGGATGTTATTTCAATGAATGCCTCAGAATTTTCAGAGGTAAAGCTACCTACGATTCCTGAAGGATATTAATACTATGTCTTAGTATTATTGAGGGGCCGCAATTTCATGTGTGCTAAAACATGCAAAAAATGAAAACTACATGGTGTCTGCTTGCAAAAATATACCTTTTTTTGTTTTTCTTTGGAATTAATTCACTGATAGGAGTGTTTTGCATTAGGTTCAAATTGCACTTAATGAAGCTAAGCTTAGTGAAGAGAAGGTGAAATCTGAATGCCATCGGGTTCAAGAAGAAAATGCTAGGCTTAAGAAGAAGAAAGAACAGGTAAAGAAAAGTTCATGTCCTGGGTCATATAAAATAGAAAACCCAATGTCACTACCTTGTGAATATCTTTTCTCAGATCTGCTTTTAAGGTAGTGAAATATGCGTGTGGGATTCTGTTCTTAGATATGCAAAGTTTAAACTGCTCCCCAAATTGGACATATGTATATATTCTCTATTCTGGATTTTCTGTCTTCTTTATGGTTTATCATAGTTACTAGAGTGTTTAGCCTGTTTTATCAAACACCGTCCAGTTACTACTAAAGTAGCCTCAGGGGGACAATGGATTGGCTCTTTAGATCTAAGAATTAAATATTTTATTACCCTTTGAGCAATTACTGCTTCACTAGCCAAGGAAAGGTTCCATGATCAGGAGTCTGGACTTGGGAGATAGTAGGATGTGTTCTTCCATTCCTATTGGACATGAATTATTTGAACTGAGTGTAGTTTTCCAAAGGATGCAATAACCTGGATCAACTTCCTTGATAGCTCTGATGTTCTCACAACAGCTCTATGGGTTGGGACCACCCTTAACTGAGGTCTTAACCTGTAGTGACAGGCCATGGCCCTAATGTCTCCAGTGCAAAAGCCCTAACGGTGGGAATCACATGGTTTTACTTTTCAGTTGCAGCAGGAAATCGAAGACTGGAGTAAATCACATGCTGAACTCAGTGAGCAAATCAAATCATTTGAGAAGTCTCAGAAGGATTTGGAAGGAGCTCTTAGTCACAAAGATGATAATATTAATGTAAGTTCATTCTCATGAATACATGCTCAATTCTTATGAATTCTCATGAAATCTGTTCAGTTAAAAGTGAGAGGCTCTCACCAATACCCTTTTGTTCTTTTCTAGGCTTTGACTAATTGTATTACACAGTTGAATCGTTTAGAGTGTGAATGTGAATCTGAATCTGAGGGTCAGAATAAAGGAGAAAATGAGTCAGATGAATTAGCAAACGGAGAAGTGGGAGGTAAGATCAGTCTCAGACGAGATGGACCCCTTTTGACTTCTTGTCTTTAATTAAGTACGCCGATGCTACTTACCAGCTGGTTGAATTTCCTCTTGAGCTGTAGAGTTGAAGGCAGGTATCACTGGATTAGTGTGTATGTTTGCACTCTTTACCTTGGGCGGAGGTGGGTTGCTGGGTGTGGGTGTAGCAGTAGGCATACAACACCGACTCTGTGTTTCCGTTCCACTGAGAGCTTGAGTACACTGGAGCTGCGCTGCTTGGGTCTTATACCTCTGAGTGTTAAACACATACAGTAGGAGGAACTTGTTTCTCAACTTCATGAAGATTAAATTTTAATACTTACCGTTTCTGTAGCTCTGTGGTTTTTAAGTCCCACAGCCAGTTTATAGAATACTGAGGTGGTTAGAGCCATAAACTAAGGCCATGAGAGTGGAGACTAGAGGGTACCATTGTTTACTGATGGGGAAATGCTTCTAGACACTGTCTCTCAAGTTGGATATTGCTTGCAATAGTAGGTGTTTTAAACCAGCTGTCTCCAACCTTTTTGGCATCCAGGGACTGATTTCATGGAAGTCAGTTTTTCCACAGACAGGGGAAAGGGGAGGAGATGGTTTTGGCATGATTCAAGTGCGTTACATTTATTGTGTACTTTATTATTATTACAATATAATATATGGTGAAATAATTGTACAACTCACCACAAAGCAGAATGTAGTGCCGCTGCTGATCTGACAGAAGGTGGATCTCAGGCAGTGATGCGAGCAATGGGGAGCGGCTGTAAAAACACCTCCTGCTGTGTGGCTCAGTTCCCATTAGGCCATGGACCAGTACTGGTTTGTGGTCCAGGATTTGGGGACCACACTTTTAAACCACACCTGGGAGAGAACAAGAGTGAATCTTTTTAAATAAGACATTTGTCCCAGGTAGACAGAGATCTGAGAGAGAAGAGAGAGCTTTATCTCACATAGTTTTTCTTGGTCAGAATGGCATGGATAACATTTTTATTGTATAAGTGGGAGTTTACTTATTGAACTTAAGTTTGTAATTCTCTTTTTTTTCTTTAAAAAATGAAGATCCCAGTAGAAGCAGTTCTCTTAAAATCAGTTAGTCTCATCAGTTCTGTTGGTTTTGGTTTTTTCTTTCAATGTTTGAACATAATTGTTTAGTTTTGGGGAAATCAAGAAAATATAGAGTTAAAAAGTAAGGGAAGAAAAAGCAATTAAAGCCTTTTGTTTTATAGGTGACCGGAATGAGAAGATGAAAAATCAAATTAAGCAGATGATGGATGTCTCTTGGGTATAATCGTTTCTTAAAATCCTATAAGTGCCTGTGTATTCTTACTATGCCTCACTTTTAAGAATACTTCTTTCTTCTTCAATTTTTAGACAGAAACTGCAGTATCAGTGGTTGAAGAGGATCTAAAACTTCTACAGTCTAAGCTGAGAGCCTCGATGTCTACTAAATGTGACCTGGAAGGTAGGTTACTTCTTCAGAAGAAGTTGCCATGTTTTAGAAAGATACGAAATTGCACTGGAAAGATAAAGAATGGCTTCCGCTTTCATACTGCTCGCTCCTCTCAGCACCGCCTCCCAACCAAGTTCTCAAGTCCTGTGTGCACACAAGGAGTGCAAATGTTTTATCCTTTACAGACCAAATAAAGAAATTAGAAGATGACCGTAATTCACTGCAGTCCTCTAAAGCTAGACTGGAAGATGAATGTAAAACCTTGAGGCAGAAAGTGGAGATTCTGAATGAACTCTATCAGCAGAAGGAGATGGCTCTGCAAAAGTAAGGTTTTCATTGCTGATATTGTTGTGTGGCTAAATGTGTGTACTAATATAGATAATTTTATCTTTTTTTAGGATTATTTACAAGTTTTGCCATCTGTAGTATAGATTTGTTGTCTTTTCTGCCTCGTTTCTTGTAATTTATGTTTTTCTTCCTATTCTAACCAGTTGCCAGAAATTGTTGCCTGTAGTTCATTTGAGAGGGAGTAGTTATCTTGTGCTGTTACTGCTACAGAAGTGCTTCTTTTTTAAGATCTGTACCTTTTCTGTGGCTCCACACTTACTCACTTTTCTTTCTTTGTGGTCATTTATGTAATTCTGATTTGTCTTGCATTTGTTTCACTGGCTCTTAAGATACTCTTTAAAAATTCTGTGTGGTTTTAATGTGACATGATTTTTAGTAGACTTCAAACTTCAAAAGGTATATTTAGTTTTTGAGGGTATCATCAGTTTTGGACTCTAATCAAATATTGAGACTAAACATAACAATGTAATTGTGGCAAGGATGTTAGGAATTTTGAATATAGAAATACTTGTTTGGAGAGTATAAGTAGGTACTAATCTTCTGAAATACACATCTCAAATTTGGAGCTATGTGTCTTTTAAAGATATATTCTTGTAGTTTATTTTAATTTATTTCCCCACAAAAATATCTGACTTCTCTAAAAATAGGTTATCTGTGCCAGTTGCTTTTATTTACTCTTATACATTGCCAGTGTATGTGACAATCTGTGAAAAGGCCTGTCTCGCTAAGCAAATCTAATCTTTTTTAAATGCTTAGACTGCTACCGCCTGATGCCATTAAATATTGAATGATACCATTACATTTTTCTCTAATTCTGTGCTCACTAAGCAGCCAGTTTAGATTTTCCAGATTTTGTTCAGGCCAGCTCCGAATGCCTCGCCTGATTCAAAGTAACATTTCTCATTTCATTACTACATTTTAAAGAGCACTTCTCTGCCACCAGTAGTAATCTGAATTACCTAAATAGCAACTATTTTTCTTTGTGATACAATATGTCACTGTTTTATTCAACTTGCCCAATATCTATTTGATCATCACGTCTGGCTTGTACTCTGCTGTCCATGCCAAAAGCCACTGTGTTCAGGCTCATGTTATCTTCATTGCCATTGCCAGTCCTCTACCTACCTACCTCTAGTCCCCCTTTCTTTTTTCTTTTTTTTTTTTTTTTTTGAGACAGAGTCTCACTGTGTTGCCTGGGCTAGAGTGAGTGCCCTGGCGTCAGCCTAGCTCACAGCAACCTCAAACTCCTGGGCTCAAGCGATCCTTCTGCCTCAGCCTCCCGAGTAGCTGGGACTACAGGCATGCACCACCATGCCCGGCTAATTTTTTCTAGATATTTTTAGTTGTCCGATTAATTTCTTTTTCTATTTTTAGTAGAGATGGGATCTCGCTCTTGCTCAGGCTAGTCTCGAACTGCCGAGCTCAAACAATCCGCCCGCCTTGGCCTCCCAGGGTGCTAGGCTTATAGCAGTAAGCCACCATGC
>CAUYSK010087203.1:0-21706 GCA_963575035.1 Avahi laniger | reverse complement strand
GTGCTATAATATTTAATTACCTTCTCAGTTTTTCTAAAGTAGAGGTAGCATTTTAAGAAAGAAAAACTTACAAGCCAATTTAAATGCAAAACTCATTTTTTCCCATGATTTTTCTCTCTGCTTTTTAGGATTTTCCCACCCACATCAATTTGACAACAAAGCTTTTAGCAACGCACTAATATCAAGACTTAACAAAGCATTCAGCTTGGTTTTCATAGAAATGGGAATTCTTTTTTTTACACTCATTTTATCAGTTTATATAATATTTAATTAAATACAATAATTATAATAACAAGTAAATAGGTTTGCAAACAATACAACCAGTACTTGGCAAGCATGATTTTCAACTGATGAGAAGAGAGGTGCATGTGCTTTGTAGAGCACAGCTGCAAATATATAGTGTGCTGTGAGAATGCATAATACATTGTACAGACAATTGAGGGCACCAGCTAATCTAGCAGTTCCATTAAGTCAGGACATTTAAGAGGATTTTTATTACATTTTAATTTTGTTTTAATATCCAAACAAAAAATTTAAAAATCAAATTGTTTAGATTTATTTATTTTTTGTTTCACCATATTCTAGGGGTACCAATGTTTAGGTTACGTATATTGTCTTTGGCCCACCCAAGTCAGAGCTTCAAGCATGTCCATCCCCCAGACGGTGTGCACCGCACCCATTAGGTGTGAATATACCCATTCTCCCCTCCCCCCTTCCATCTGCCTGACACCTGATGAATGTTATTACTATATGTGCACTTAAGTGTTGATCAGTTACAATCAATTTCATGGTGAATATATGTGATGCTTGTTTTAAATTGTTTCAATTTAAATTGTTACTCTTCAGTGATGATTCATAACAAAGCTTAGGTTCCTCCTCCTCCCTGGCCCCTCTCTGCCTTCACTATCCAAAAAAAAAAAAAAATTAAAGGTTGTGAAATTAAATTTTGCTTGAGATACACAAGTAGTATTAATTTATATGGACATTAAGGGCAAGAGACACGCTGACATTAAGGGTGAGAGACACACTGGAGTATTCTAGAGCAAGGGTATAAAAGCAAAATTTGCTGGTTAGACATATGATAGCTAATCCTTTGGACTAATGAAGATAATTGAGAAATTCTGTTCAGCTGTGAGTGGCTGATGATGCTCCAGTGGAGGATGGTGTTGGGGAAAGGGTGGAGGAATGTCATAAAAAAAAAGGAATTCTTCTCTCCATTCCACCCTTGAACATTTGTGGACTCAGAAAAGGAAGAAAATAGGAATAGAGAGAACTCAAGAATTGTTGTCAAGATTGACATAACATACCAACATCATCGGACAGGGGATTTTAGTGTCAGAGTTCAGTAACCAATGGTAGAATCTGTGTCAGAAAACTGAGAAAGGTGTTGATTTCTTGCTTCCAGGAGGAACCTGGGATGCATAGAGAAAAAGTGACCTTAGTTTTCTAAGGACCCAAATGAGAGAAAACAGACTGGACTCATGGAAGGAAATCAAATAAACTAATGCAAGCATAGTTTCATATGAAGCATAGAATTATTTCTTCTAGATCTGCAAAAAAATGATGTTAGTAGTTTAATAAGAAATGCATTGAATCTATAAATCACTTTGGGTAATATAGGCATTTTAACAATGTTGATTCTGCCGATCCACGAGCATGATGTGTTTTTCCATTTGTTTACATCCTCTGAGATTTCCTTCCTCAGTGTTTCATAGTTCTCCCTTAGAGGTCTTTCACCTCCTTGCTTAAATATATTCCTAGGTATTTTATTTTCTTTGTTGCTATTGTGGAAGGTATTGAGTCTTTGATTTGATTCTCAGCTTGACTGTTCTTGATATATAGGAATGCTACTGATTTATGTACATTGATTTTGTAACCTGAGACTTTGCTGAATTTATTTATCAATTCCAGGAGTCTTTTGGCAGAATCCTTAGGGTTTTCTATATTGAAATAAGATATATGATCATATTGTCAACAAAGAGCAAATAGTTTGACCTCTTCTTTCTCCTATTTGGATACACTTGATTTCCTTCTCTTGCCTGAATGCTCTGGCTAGGACTTCCATCACTGTGTTAAACAGAAATGGTGACAGTGGAAAACCTTGTCTGGTCCAGCTCTAAGTGGGAGTGTTTTAAGTTCTTCCCCATTCAGTATTGATGTTGGCTGTGGGTTTGTCATATGTGGCTTTTATAATATTGAGATATGTTGCATCTATGCCTATTTTCTTAAGAGTTCTTATCATAAAAGGGTGCAGAATATTGTCAAATGTTTTTTCTGTGAGCAACCTTAAGCAAAAAGAACAAATCTGGAGATATCACTTACCAGACTTCAAGCTATACCACAAGACTATAGTAAGCAAAACAGCATGATAACTATAGGCACAAGAACAGAGACCTAGGTCATGGATCAGAACAGAGAACCCAAATATAAAACTATCATTATTTTGCCATCTGATAGATGACAAAGCAGACAAAAACATACGTTGGGCAAAAGAATCCCTATTCAATAAATGGTGCTTGAAAAATTGGATAGCCACATGTAGAAGACTGAAATAAGAGCCACACCTCTCACCACTCACTAAAATTAATTCACAGTGGATAACAGATTTAAACCTAAGTCACGAAACTATAAGAATTCTAGAAGAAGATATCAGAAAAACTATTGTAGATATCAGCCTAGGCAAAAAATTTGTGAAGAAGACCCCAAAGGCAATCACAGAAGAAACAAAAATAAATAAATGGGACCCGATTAAATCAAAAAGCTTCTGTACAGCCAAAGAAACAATCATTACAGCAAATAGATAACCTACAGAACGGGAGAAAATATTTGCATGTTATAAATCCAATAAAGAGATAATAACCAGAATCTACAAAGAACTTAAGTGAATCAGCAAGGAAATATCCAACAACTTCATTAAAAAATAGGCAAAAGACACGAACAGAAGCTTTTCAAAAGAAGAAAGACTACTGGACAATAAACATATGAAAAAATTCTCAGTGTCTCTAATCATCAGGGAAATGCAAATCAAAGCCACAATGAGATATTACCTCACTTCAGTGAGAATGGCTTTTATAAAAATGTTCCCAAACAACAGATGCTGGCACAGATGCAGAGAGAAAGGGACACTTAACACTGTTGGTGGGACCACAAACTAGTATAACCTCTATGGAAAGTTGTATGGAAATACCTCAAAGAACTAAAAGTAAACCTACCATTTCATCCAGCAATCCCACTACGGGGGGAGTCCACTGACTCTTCAAATTCTAAATGTTGAATTCAAATTCATAATGTTACCCCTACTCCCACTGTGATTTCACTGATCTATGTTATCTAGTTCTGTTCATGGCTCTACCATTTCAGCCAAATCATTTTTGATTTCACCTTTATATACATGCTGCTTCAATGATTGTGCACTTATTATGTCCTTGGAAAACTTATTCCATTTTCAAATAAACCTAATTAAAACACTCTTCTTACCTAATTGAACCAGAATGTGTTTTCTCATATTTATGAACCATCAGTTTACTTCTTTCTTTTGATCCCATAAAATAAATTTATTTCCCTTCTAGATGATAGCCTTTCACATTTAATTTATGAAGAGCTATCAAGTCCCCATAAACAAATTCTTATCTCTGAAAGAAAAAGTAAACTTATTTTTCTAGAAGTTTATGAGTAGCACTAGCTTATTTGAAAAATTCAATGTTTATTGTTGAAAATAAAGATTTATTTTGCATCCAGCCTGACTTTGCATAATTAAGAATGCTTTTAGATTTCTAAATTTATGATGAACCAAGAATTCACATTATTTTACAAAATGCTCTTTCTCCTATTTGGTGATCCTATTTTCCCATTCATACATTTATAATCAAAAGAACTGTGGCCTTTTGACTGTAGGGTATAGATTGATAATTGGATGGAGTAGCTACTAGAAAATCTGTAAGATGTTATGACATAATGAGACAGTTCAAGTGCGTTAGAAAATTAAAAATAATTCAGCAAACTTCACCTGCAGTTGTTGCAAAATGGGTGAGTAAAAGTTCTGTGAGCTTTTATACAGCATAACTTTAAGGAAAAAGAACTCTGAACTAGTTTAACATTATAAGAAAATTTGATATTCTTGTTTTTACCTTTCTCTTAATCTTTTCCTTGCCACCAACTTAATTTCATTGCTTTTTAAGTGATTTTAAGATAGCATAAAAATCATCAATCAAGAAAAAAATATATATATTCTGTGTTCATTTTATTTTGTTGTCTTATTTTGGCCTGGTTATTCATAGGTTGTATATTCAAACGAGAAACTAAATCCCGTGGATTGCTATGGAGGTGGCAGACACTGCCTATTGTCTGTGTATTATCCATTTCTATTTCTTATCAATGCACTAATGATATGTTTAGGTCACAGGTTCTAATTATCTAGGTTTTTTTTTTTTTCTTTGAAGATATTTTCCAGGCTTCATTCATCTAGGGATGGCCATGTGGCACATTTCTGGCCAATGTGATTTAGAAGTTCCTAGATAGCATAACTTCTGGAACAAACAGACAAAGCTTTGCTAGGAGAAAGGCCGTCTTCCCTTTCTTTATCTCTTCCTCCAGTCTATAATTTGTACTTGAAGCCTGGAGCCCCAGAAATCATTTTGTTGACAAGCTGAGGAGGGAACAAGAGTAAAGATTAAGAACTACATACTGAAAGTAGCTGAGCAGAGAGATGGGAAGTGTCTGGGTTCCTGACGACCTTACTGAACCACTGTACCAGCTCAGTTATGTCCGTCATCAGACATTGCTGCAGAACACAAATACATTTCTTACCTGTTAATATTAGTTAGTTGGATTTTCTCTTATTTACAGCTAAATACATTCCTAACTGATATAGAGGTATGACTTTCTCAAGGACATCTCTGGGTTAGAGACATAGATAATTAAATATTAAAAGAAATGTTAAAAGATAATAGTAAAATATGAAAGCTTGGGGAGTCTTGTCAATCATCTGCTGTCTTTGAATATCAGATTCTGAGGACAAGTATGTTTACTAATCTCTCTCTCTCTCTGTAGAGAGGCAATGGGGAGATGTTCCTGCAGTTCCTGCCACTGTAAAAATAATTGTATCCTTAACATATTTTTTACATGGTCCATTTGTAAAATCCTACTGTGTTTCAGATATAAAACATAACTTTTTTCTATTAATATCATGAAATGCGTAGTAAAGATGCAGAAAACATTTTCCACTTATATAGTAGAAATTTGGTTGACATATTACACAAATACTTCAGCAAGGGTAAGGACATCATTTCATATTTTATCAAAAATGTTTGTTTTCATTTAGTACCAAAAAACCCCTAAGTTTTTATTCAATAGCAAGCTGAGTTTCCCTTTTCTCATATTCCTTCTCAACAAACTTATTTCTTTTATCCTTGTCAAATACCAATACTTCTTAAACTCTTCTGAAAAATAGAACCATGGGGGCCACTTCCAAACACATTTGATGAGGCCAGCAACACCTTGATACATAACCCAGACAAAGACATCACAAGAAAAGAAAACTAAAGAACAATTTCCTGATGAATATTGATGCAAAAATCCTCAGTAAAATATTAGCAAACTGAATCCAACAACACATCAAAAAGATTATACATCGTAACCAACTGGGACTTATTTTTGGTGTGCAAGGCTGGTTTAACATACACAAATCAACCAATGTGATACATCACATTAACAGAATGAAGGATAAAAACCACGTAATCATCTCAGTTGACATGGGAAAAAAACATTTGACAAAGTCAAACATTCTTTCTTGATAAAAACTCTCAACAGTTTGGGTGTAGAAGGAAAGTTTTTCACTATAATAAAGGCCATTTTTGAAAAATCCACAGCTAACATTATAATTAATGGGGAAAAATTGAAAGCTTTTCCACAAAGATCCTGTACAAGGCAAGAATGGCCACTCTTGCCACTTCCATTAAGTATTGAGAGTTTTAATAAAACCTCATGGACACATTCAATACATACTATCTGTTATCCAATATCACTGAAATGGTAAGAAGAAAAATAGATATATCATAGCCTTATTATCTTGATGTTTTAAGTAATTTTTCTTTCAGAAGCAGGTTTGTAGATTGAGACAGCAGTTATATTTCTGGGAGGTTTCAACAAATAAGAAAGAAAAAAATGCTAAAGGATTTATTTTATTTTATTTTTATTTTCTTGGCCGAGATCCCTAAGTGAAAGAGGTTGTTTTGGATTTGATTCTAGTTCTTGTTTGGAAATCTCAAAAAAAAAAAAAAAACAAAAAAACAACACAGCATAATTTTTTTTACCAGCGATAACACATGTACTGCAAGAAACAGGAACACAGAACAACCACTTGAATCTCTTTTGCAAGTGGGAAAAGATCCCAGCTGAAGTACAGTGTTCTCCAATGCAGTATTGGTCCCATAGAGCCTGAGCGCTGAGTTTCTGTCCCTCACAAACTTTTTAAAATCTTTGCCCTTTCATGTAAAAATATAATGTAGTGAACAATGATCATCACTTCACTCTTACCTTCTCCTTGCTTCTTGTCCATACCAGGTTCTGAAACAGAGTGATCTATACTCTTATAGAAATATGGAATTTTACTTACTCATTGGGCTTTGGGAAATATCTAGCAAACATTAGGGTAGGGTCTGGGAGATACAGCTAAACCTGCATTAGATATTTCTTATCATGTGTCACCACTTTGGCAACCCACTTGAACAGGGCTTAGCAAAAATAGAATTCAAACTCGAAATTAGATGTCTAAGTGAAATGACTCATCTCAGTCAATCATAAGCTCTTTCCTCACAGAATCACTTGACTTTAGTAGAGAAAATGGGTTAAACATTAGGTAAATGGATATAAGAGAGAGGCAGTTTAGAAATGGTAACGTATGACATGATATGATCTGTGGTATTGCATCAGCCTACCGAATGCTTTGGCTTCAAAGTCACGCAGAATGAAATTCCCAGAGTCAAGCTTATGTACTAAATGTTCAAATCTTTTTTTGTTTTTCTAAATATGGCTGTTGCCCTGAACATATGCACTTGAAAATAATTCTGTATATTCCCTTCTCTCCAGTTTTTCATAATTACACAAATAAAAAAAAAACACTAAGCAGTTTTCTGAGAGAAAAAATATGCCAACTAAAATCCCACCAACTAACACAACTATAATCCCAGTTAATCTTTCCTTTCCCATTGTTGACTATACGCATAGGTGTTTTGTATTGCCGGAGGCAACACAGGTTTTATTTTGTAGACTACCTTTTTCATCTCTTATTGTCTGTCCTATTAGATCAGTTGGTAAACTGTGTTAGACACTAAAACATAGGGATGGATCATATGTGTTTTTAATTGTTATTACTATTTATGACTATTTCTAATGGTCACAATCTATATATAAAGTGTGATAATTACAATATATTTTTAATATCACCCCTATTTTTTGGACATTTATCTTGGTTTCATTTTTCTACTATTTTAGGATAATACTACAATGTTTTATTTCCTCCTTTGAATTAGTTTCTCATGATTACAGAATGAAATAGTGTAGACATTTCATGGCTTTGAATACATATGACTCATACCAATTTACAGTGTTGACAGCGTGTGTAAGTGTACTATCAGCAATTCAGTGTTATATTTTTAATGCATTTGTTTTTTACAATCACCAGTATTATGGGGGAATCTCTGTCATAAGAGGGATTGTTATGTTCAGACCTTAGCCAACTCAGAACTTCTAAGAATTATATTCCTTTGCTACATTTATGATTAAAAACATTTTTAACTTCACAGTGTGCATTATGACTCAATTACCCTTATCCTTGTTAATTCCATTTTCCTGCTATAATAGTTTTATTGGGATACATTATGAAACTTGTAAAACCATAAATAGCCATGGATCGTATTGCATTCTGGAAAGAGTGAGTTCCATTGGAATATAAAATCAAATGAAAAATGAAACTTTATGCACATTTTAACATTAAAGAACAGGAATAATATGATATAAAAATTCTTCCTACTGAAAATTTTTGTGTATTATATATTCTCAAAAATAAAATATATTATGCTGTAATGATCAAATGGAAATACATCTTTCTTTAGGATGAATCATTTGATTGTTCACTTACTCATATATATCCACAATAATTTCTGCTTTCCTGAGATTGGAGAGGGAAAATATACCTAGTACAGGGATGAATGAAGGTGAGGGTCAAAATTGGCCAATGCAAGGTCACACCAGAGTGAACGAGTGACAGTGCAAGTCTCACCTCATTCTCTGTGCGAAGTCATCCTTTTCACACACTCTGTGACCTGGATTCTTGGTATAGAGTTCTTTGTGTTTTCCTCAAATGATTTTTGTTTTCGAGGCTTCAGCATTGGACCAAAGCCTATGAGATGTGGGTGTGAATAGTATATTCTCTTTTTGGAAATAAATGAGTACCTACTTGAGAATGATCACAGAGCTAAGAATAACTCTAAATTGTCTATAGAAGTGGGTTTGGATTTTAGTCTTTCACTCTACTTTCAAGGTTTCTAACACCGGGTAATCATGTTCCTATTCTATTCAGTGAGGGTATCGGGATACAATAATGAAGCCACAAAGTTCAATCATCTCTCATTTACAAGGCTCAAAATGTGTGTGCGTGTGCCCATATGTGCATTTGTATGCATATGTTCATGTATTTGTATGTTTAATAATAGTGTCGGTGGCTTTATAAAGTACAAATTAACACATACTTTTACATATCATAAAAAATGTGTGATATTAAACTATATAGAGCAACAAGTAAAAGTTTTCTTATTTGCCTCCCACCAACATTCTAAAAGATAATCAATATTAATAGTTCTAATACTTTTTTCTAAATACTTACTATGACTATATTTAAAGATAATGTTATATTTATGGTATCATACCATTAATATCCTTTTGTAATTCAGTAATATATATAGAATATTTTTATCTCATAATAATAAAAAGTCATAGCAGATAATTTTGAAGATATTAAGTACAAAAAATAAAACAAAATCACCTGTTTTACATTTCTAGGATTTTATTTATTTATATTTTTGAATAAGATTTTGATCCCATGGCATATATTGTGTTATGTGATTTTTTTTCCTCTTAATATATTTGAAACATTTTTCATGGGATTAAATGTTCCTTGATGATATGATATATGCTGGGTGTTTATTTTAAAACTAAACCAACATTTATTTAGCTCATCTTTTATTATTGCGTATTCAGGTTGTTTTGACTATATTTTTTCAACATTATAAGTAATGCTATACATAAATCTTTGCACATGCTGCTGATGTTTAGGAAACACTACTGATTACAGTGTTTCTTAAAGTTGAAATTGCTGACTCAAAGCATTCAAAGTTTGTAAAGGCAAGGTAGATATTACTAAATTTCACTCCTGAAAAATTTTTTAAATTTATTCTTCCAACAAGGAATTCACAAGAGTTTCTGTGAAGAGATTATTTTTTAACTTTGTTATCATCTGGAGTTTCATTTGAGGTGATATATAAATTATGGAATGAGCTGTAATGTGTTACTGAACCATTAACTTAAGGTTAGATAGTTATAAATGATTGACACAACTCTAGTTAACTACCAATTACTTGTCAAAAAAATTTGTGAGCCTCTAATACAATAATATTAAATATATAATATATTTAAAATATTATATTATATATAAAATATAATATTGAGTATAAAATAGGATTTTTATGCATTTCTGCCACCTTCTCTGTCATTATTCCGTATAAAATCAGAATAGACTAAGGTACGTTGTGAGAAACAATTCCAAAATTTCAACAGCTTCAAAAACAAGGACTCATATTTTTTTGTGTGTACTGTTTGTTTTGGGTCCTCTGTGGCTCTGCTCTATTCTATATTAATTCACTCTGAAACTCAGGCTGCAGAAGCAGTCCTTACCTAGAAAATAACTGGTCTGGTGGCAGAGGGAAAAGAGGTCTGATGGAACCATAATTAGGCTTGAACTTCTGCTCAGAAAAGACACACATTACTTCTTTTCAGTTCATTAGCTAAAGTGAGTCAAATAGCCATTCCTCACATCAGTGGGGTGGAGATATATAATCGTCCCACTATGAAAGGCAATACAGGCTATATGGTCAAACCTGCTATCAGCACAGCAGGAAAGTTCAATTTTCTCCCATGGAGCAGCAGCAAATATTTTAGACCAGAATAAAATCTACCACATCCTGGTTCTTAAAGGGGTTTCTAATTTGGAAAAGTCTTTGGCATAATACAATGCTATATTGCAATGCTGGTCCATGCCTCAATTCGTTCCAAGTTTTTCTATGCCTTTGCTCTAGAGGTAATACACCAAATAAATACTTTCATATAAAGAAATCTGCACAGTATTCAGTATGTAAACCTTTGCCTTGCCCACACAATTTACATTATAAATATAAATATAAATTGCCCACAATGTACATTTATATAAATTATAAGTCCATCTAGGACTTCCCATATTTTTTTTTCTTTGTTGCTATTATAGAAATCATTACATTGCAAGAAAGATTCGTAGGGTAACTCTGTTGAAATCTAAGATTTTCTCAAAGTCTCTACTTTCTGTGTGTCTAGAAATGCTCTTTGTCATTTGGGGAAGAGTAAGAAGCACTTTTTAGAGGCCTCTGCAATTTTACTGGAAAAAATTCTTCCAGTATGTATATTAATTACAAAATCATTTCTTTTCTAGAAAAAATCCATTTCTATGGATATTTCCTCTTTCATTGTCAGGAACGTCTCCAAATAAAAGTGTTCTTTTTGCCATGTTACAAACTGAATTTTGTAGTTTAAACATTTTGCGTTACGTAGAGAAGTTCTACGTAACCCACTATTAAATAGAAGCGCAGAGATTTCTGGCGTATTTTAGGAGGTAAATGGCCAAGTGACATGAAGACAAAAGTAGACTATCTAAGGTCATATGTATTTATGGTGTGATTGCTGAGTTTCCATTTTTATTTATCATCCCTGTATGTCGCATATAAAACAATAGTCTATCCAATTCCAATGTCTGAAGTCAGTCACATCTCATATTCCAATTATCTCTTCCTCCTAAGTGGCGAATTTAATCTCTTGACTCTTATTGTATGGTTTGAATATTGAAAAATCTTATAAAGACTTTACATCATGTTTTGAAGCTTATCATACCTTTCCTTTATTATCAGTAGAATCTCTTTTCTCTTGTACATGGACATGTTTTGATAGGGGTAACTTTAATTTTAGTTCTAATTTTAGATTCCATTCACACGTAGATAATGGAAGGTAGCTTTATAGCTTACTCTTTCTTCTCTGCTTGCTTGGATTTTTGGGAAGTTGATGTTCTGAAATTTTGCACAACACTTGTCACTTAAGATAGCAGAGATAATTTGTTTCTTGGCAGTGTTGGCCCACATTCTGCACAGGGATTAGGGAAAACTAAGTCCAAGAACTTCAATGGCAATGTTTCTCTATCATCTAGGACTGAGGTTAGTGACAATGCTTCTCTTTTCATTGGCTTATACTAAGGCTTTGTACATTTTAAGCTCTCTCCATAAAACTACGTCTGTGGTCATTGAAGGCTGAATATATCTACAGTAATATAATTCCCTCCAGGGAAGGAATCTAATGGGATAGAATGAGGGGAGAAATTTTTTTAAGAAGTGTCTCATTCAGCTTATACTGTAGGTTGATGTAGATAGTCTTACCGCAGTTCATTTCTGGTATTAGGGGTATTGGAATGTGTCCCAGATGTTTTCAGGCTCTCTGGTCTAGAAATATGAATGAACTTGGAACACATGTTCATGAGTTTGCGTACTTGTGAACAGTATACATTTAGGAGCAATGACTTTGGTTGCCAATGCTATCTAGTAAGTATAGATAAATTTTGTATTTTTCTAGAATGGAGGCCCTCATCAGATCACCTAGTCTAGTCACTGCTCACTCTCAGGAATTTGCTTAACTTATTACTTATTCCTCTGTGCCTCTACTAGTTCCTTATTCCTGTACTCTGCGAGTCTACAACTTCATATAGAAGATCTTGGGGTGACTATGCTTTTCTCCATTTCTGTTGCTGAGTCCGTCATTGCCTTGAAAATAAAATTCTTTTGAAGCTCATACTATTATACATTGTTAAACTTATTTCTTTCTCCTCGTTATGGAAATCTTCAGTCTTATTTACTGATATTTTTGGTATATGGTTCATTGTCTCCCCTCCATCTAGATACCTTCTCTCCTTCTGAACAAATCCATGGAATGTGTGTGGAAAACACAGCCATGCTACATATTACTCAATCCCACTGCTATGGTAAAGGAATTACCAATACATTCTGCTGACTCACTCTCATGAAACATGATGAAATACCTGAGATAGTTTCACTTGTGAAATCTAAATATATGAATGTGATATTTTATTCTCACAGTTACCTTATTGTTTTATTCTCAATACACCTGATTTCTATCTGCCAAATTACCAATGGGTAATTTACTTGTCTCAGCTTTCTTCCTGAATTTAATTCTGTCATCCATGCTTTCCCTCTTTAAAATACTTACTTCATTTGTTTTCCGTGATGCCATTTGTATTAGTGTGCTAAGGCTGCCATAACAAAATACCACAGAATGGGTGGCTTAAAAAACAGACCTTTATTTTCTCACAGTTCTGGAAACTAAAAGTTTAAGATCAAGTGTCCTCAGGATTGGTTTCTGGCGAGGCCTCTTCTTGTCTTACTGTGTGCTGTATCCTCACATGTCCTCTTCTCTGTTCACCTGTAGAAGGAGAGAACTTTCTGGCATCTCTTCTTTTTTCGATAAGGACTCCAGCTCTATTGGACCAGGGTCCCACCCTATGACCAGATTTCTAACCTTAATTACCTTCCTGAGGGCACTGTCTCCAAATACAATCACACTGGGCATTAGTGCTTCAACATGTGAATTTGGAGCATACATAATTCAGTTCATAGAACCATTCTTTACAGGTTGTAACACATCTTCTTAAACTCCTGTGAGAGGAAAGCATAATTATGCTTATTTTAGAGATAGGAAAATAGATTAATACAAAAACTATCACTTAATGATTATTTTTCATCTGTAAGAAATTGTATGTATTGTGGCTTAACAAAGTAAGAGATTTATTTTCTCATCTAATAGAAATTTCAAATATAATAAGTGTAGGTCTTATGTGATAATAATGAAGTCATCAAGTACTTAGGCTCTTGCTTTTCTGCTCAACCATTCGTAATAGTGCGGTGTCTAATGTCATGTTTAGTGTCTCATAGTATACAAGAGGGATGTTCCACTGTTACAACATCTACAGATCAGGATGCCTTTATTTCTTTCTTTCTGAATTATATGCCCTTTATTTCTTTTTCTAGGTTATTAAGCTGTCTAAGACTCCAAGTACTATGTAAAATAAGAGTAGTGAGAATGGACATCCTTATCTTTTTTCCATTCTTAGGAAGACAACAGTCTTTCACCATTATATATGCTATTAGCTGTAGATTCTTTGTTGATTATCATTATCAAGTAGAGAAAATGACTCTCTATTCTTTGTTTTCTGAGAGTTTCTATCATAAATATAAGTACTGAATCTTGTCAAATACATTTTTCTGGATTGACATAATCATTTAATGTTTTGACTTATTAGTATGGCAGATTATATTGTTTTTTGAATATTAAACCAATCTTCAATGCCTCGAATAAACTCCACTCGGTTATGATATGTAATTGTTTTTATACATTGCTGCATTCTATTGACTAAATTTTTAAAGATTTTTTTGCATCTATATTCATGAGGCATATTGGTCTTTTTTTCAACTGTCTTTGTGAGCTTTTGGCAACAGGTGTTAGTGGCCTCATAAAATGATTTGAGATGTGTTCTATTATGTATCATTCTAAAAGAGATCATGTAGAATGGATAATAATTTTTCTTTAAAATTTTGTCAGAATTCTTCATTGAAATTATCTGGTCCTAGGTTTCTTTTTCAGGATTTTTATAATTATGAATTCAATGTATTCAATAGTTACAGTGCTATTCAAATTTTCTATTTCATATTTAGTGATTTATGGTGATTTGTACTTCTCAAGCAATTGATCCATTTCATTTAAATTATCAAATGTTTATGTGTATAAAGTTGTTTATAATATTCCTTTAGTATCCTCATAATGCTTAAAGGGTCTGTAATAATGTCCCTTGTTTCATTGCTTCATTAATCATTTGTTAAAATCTTCCCTCTCTTTTTTTTATTTCTCAGCTTTGCTAGATGTTTGTTAATTTTATATATTTTTTAAAATAACCAGTTTTCTGTTTCATTGATTTTATCTATTTTTCTGTTTGTAAATTCATTGATTTCTGTTCTTATTGTTGTTATGCCCTACTTCCTGCTTGCTTTTGGTTCATTTTTTTTCCTCGTTTCTTCTGCTTTATTAAGATTAAAACTTAAATTACTGTTCTGAGATTTTTCTTTTTTCTAATGTAAGTATTTAGTCCTATAAATTTTCCTTATAGCACTGCTTTATCTGTGTTCCACAGCTTTTGATATTTTGTATTTTTATTAAAATTCATTTAAATACATTTTTAGTTCCCCTTAAGACTTCTTTGCCTCTTGAATTATTTTTAAGTTTGTTGTATGATTTCCAAGCATTTGGAGATGTTTTTGAATCTATTATTTTTCTTATTGATTTTTAGTTTGACTACATTGTAGTGAGAGAACACACTGTGTATGATTTCATTTTTTTTAATTTTGCTGAAGTTTATTTTGTGGTCCAGGATATGGTCTGTCTTGTGAAATCTCCACCTGAACTTCAAAAAATTCATATTCTGCTATTGTTGTACAGAGTGTACTATAATGTTGATTGAATTTTGTCCATAAATAGTATTGTTGTATTCATGTATATCTTTGCTCATTTTATGTCTGACTGTTGTACCAATTTTTGAGAAATGAATTTTGAAATGTCAACTATGATTTTGTTCTTTTCTATTTCTTCTATCCATTCAATTAGTTTTAGCTTTACATATTTCAGAGTTCTGTTGTTTGGTACATGGATATTTAGTATTGCTATGTCTTCTTTGTAGATTGACCTTAAAAACCTACTTTAATAATTTTACTTTAAGTTTTCTCCTCAATTAGAGAATAATTGTAAAAAAAACACTTACCCACTTCACAGGGTTTTGAGAAAATCAAAAGATCTTAAACTATTGTAAGGACAATAATGTTCTAGATCAGTATCTAGTGGTAGTGTTATTAAATGAAGAACAGCTAATATTATTAATAACCAAATAATATTTTATCTTTTAATAGAAATAATTAAGAATTGTGGCATATTAATTCCTCACCCACATATGTTTTTACCTATTTCTTGAAAGTGGAAGTACATTTAAAAATATATTAGCAAAGATCCATTTGCCACATCTAAGTACAAAAGGATATTAGTGGAAGAAAGTCCCCATACTTATTTCACAAAGCGAATCAGAGATGTCATAGCACAGAGACAATATTTTCACTATAATATTTTAATTGTATGTGGCCTGGAGTTGTAAACTCAAATGAATGCTGTGGTCAAGAAATTAACTAAAATAAATGTAGTTGGCCATATGTATATACAAATGAATGAATGGATTATTGAATGAAAATAGCAATGGCTTAAGGGCCATTATAAATGGTAATTGGCATTTAAACCCCATTTTAGGGTACAATAATGAATTCAGAGAACTGTGGTGAACATTAGAATGGGGGAGCCTGCTATTAAACTCAACTGCTGTGCTTTAATGCCATGAGAGAGAGAATGTGGGCTACCTACAGGTATGTTAGGCAGAATTTTTTGAACACTCTCCAAGATTTCCACCCCCTGGTACATAAGGCTGGTATAATCTTGAGTGTGAGTAGGCACATTGACGATGATGGGATTTCACCCTTGTAATTAGGTTACATTATGTGGCAAAGGTGAAGCGACTTTGCAGGTGCAATTAAAGTCTCTAGTCAATTGACTTTAAGTTAATGAAAATAGAATTATCCTGGATGGGGTTGACCTAATCACGGGAGATCTTTAAAAAAGGATTCACACCTGTCTTGAAAAGTGAAGTGCAAAGCAGGAGAGACACTCTCTTGCTGGCTTTGAAGAAGGAAGCAGCCACGAATCCTACAGTTGTAAGTAAATGAAATTTGCCAATAATGATCTAATCTTAGAAGTAGAACCCAATCTCAAACCAGACCACTTTGATTTCAGCTTTGTAAAACTCCAACAGGAGAACATATCCAAGTTTTACACAGACTTCTGACATACAAATTTGTGATTTAATATATGGGTATTGTTCAGCCACTAGATTGAAGACAATATTAATATTTAATTTATGAGAGTTCAACCACTTATCAGGATGAAATAAGCAACTACTTATTTGCTACTTGGTGATACTTTCTGGGGTAAGGGGCATTTTACAGTAATAGTAGCTCTCTCTCCTATCTCACTCTTTATTAACGTGCTGACCCTCTCTGCTAAGCACCCAAGTTCTCCACCTTGAGAGGCTCACACTTTCTCTATCCTTAGTTTCTGAAGCAATTTTTGCCCAGGCAAGCAGTTTGAGAATCTCATTCCTAACCACTGTCATAGAGGCTCTACAAGGCCACTATTTACTTTCTGTTAGTGCATGAGACTTTCTAAATTAGAATCAAATCAATCCAGTTTGAGAGAACTATGACAAGTTGTAGTCATTTATTTTGCTTACTTGTTTTATTGTGCCTCCTCATAGCTTGTAATTTCCATGAGAACAACTATTATGTCTGGTATCTCGAGCCTAATAGAGAACCTGGCACAGAGTAATCCAATAAATATATCTTAAATAACTAGCCCGACATTTAATGAACGGGGGTATGTCCTAGACCTCCCACCTCTGGTGTGTCCTTTCCCCATGCAATCAAAAGTTTGCAGAATAAGTATAAATCATAGCCTAAAGCTTAAGGTGTTTATAATTTAGTTGAAGTGACAGGGAAGTCATTAATAAGAATTATTGAAAAATGAATTAATAATACATATAGCCCAGAGAATGAGTACTAGAGTTAGGGAAAATTTACTCATATGGGCTTAAGAAATCAGGGAAAATTTCATAATTGGACTCAAAATATTAGGCTGAATTTTAAGATGAAAGAAATATGTAGAGTAGAAACATGATTTTATAAGCTGTTTCACAAATGGTTTACAGTGTGTAAAAACTCTGTTTTGTCAGCTTGTGTTTTATATCTATTTGCCAAAAATTATTGCTGATAATAGTTTCTAGGTAGTTGCGGAAACCTCAAATTCTAGTCACGTATTCATGAAACTAGCTAATGTCCTATTGGGGAAGGAAGAACCTGAAAGATTCCTATAGTTTTTATAGTTGAATCAATTTCTAGATCCTGGTTTTTATCCTTGGCATGAGATAGATTCCCCTTCCCCCAAATCTCCATTGTCCTATGTTCTGGTCCAACCCAAGGATTCCATCCTTTCTAAAAAAACACAAATATGACACACTAAATACCATTTTATTTTTCTTTTTGTAGTCCTGTATATTTAATAACCAGACCATAACCAACTTATTTGGTGATATTTAACAGGATCAATAGGCTTGCATTATACTACCCAGAACAGATAAAGCTTTAATAAAAATAGTTAGGAGGTTTTATTCTCTATCTTTAACTTAATTTTCATTTTGTTGTGGCGATTGTTCATAGCACAAAGGAAAATTCATCCAAATATCAATTAGCATTATTTTGAGGATCCCTGGTAATGTTCTTAGTATCCAATAAATAAAATGTGAAAGCTTCATTTCACTTTGTGCTAATTTCTGTCACTGCTAGATCTTGAGTATGGAGTTCCTAACTGATGTGGTCATTTCCATTCGTTGTTAAGGAGCAAGACCTTTCCTAATTTCTAGGGCCATAATATTTTATACCAGGTCTTTCTCCTCCTTCAATTCCTCCTCCTCCTTCAGTTGGATAGCTATTAGCCTGTTACTGCTAGAAAAGAATAAATGACAATTCCAAAAGCAAAGTAAGATTAACCTATAGGCCCTAAATGGCAGTCATCTTGTCTTAAAATTATAATATTATCAAACATTATTTGCATCGATTCTATTAGATCTCTCACTGGAAGATGAAAAATATAATTCAGGGATATCCTGAGAAGTCTCATTGCTATGCATTCGTCTACTTGGGTCTCTGTGCTGGGTTCCTTTGTCTAGTGTTCAACTGTCTTTTCTTCAATTATAAAACTAAATACATTTCTGTGTCTATTAAAAAAGTAGCCTTTGTAACCTCCTGGTGATTTGACTCAATTTCAAATTTAGCAGTCGAATCAAAACTATCATACATAATGTTAAAGAATACTTTTTTATTCTGTGTTTGAAGATTATACTTTTTAAAGAAGAAAACTTCTTTTAAAAAGAGAAAGTGAGGTAAGAGATAGAGCAGCAAAGTATGAATCCAGTCACATGAGACAAATCCACCTTTATTGTAGCCGTGCGTCTTGTTCTTAAAAGGAGATTGGCCATGTGTACAATATAGAACCAGTTGCTTGATTTACTCATTTTCTGGAAACAGACTATAAATATGCATAAAAACTTAGCAAAATTGGGGATTAATGACATGAGAAAACTCTGCAGCATCTCCCACCTGGGTACCGTGTAGGATTGTCTTTCATACAGGACATCCTTCTCTGGCTTCCTCCCCATAGAATATATCACTCAGTCTCTGGACCTTGCAAATACTATTACAGTTGCTGTTGCTACTGTTGCTATTACTATTGTATGTTTCTCCTAGTCCATGTTCCCTACTGGACTTAGATTATTGAGGGCTAGAATTTAGTCTTATTAATTAATTATTTTATCATCAATATTTTGCTTAGCATACACTGCAAGAGTTAATATTTAAAAATAAGTCATAATTGTTGACAGGTGACACTATTGATTTATTTCCTATAGGTCGTGAATTTAAATTTTTGTTTTACCCAGTTTTATACATGAAGATATACATACATACATACATATATATATATATATCAATGATGGACGTATGGGTTGGTGGATGGATGCATTAATGGACATAAAGATAGACTGAATCATCACGGGGTTTGTTGTATGCTGTTTACATATCAAACAATGTACTAGGTATTTTGTTTTTTATTTTATTTTTTTAGAGATGGGGTCTCACTCTGTAGCCCATGCTGGAGAGCAGTAGTACAATCATACCTTACTACAGCCTTGAACTCCTGAGCTCAAGCAATCCCCCCCTGCCTCAGCCTCCTGACTAGATAGGACTGCAAGCTTGTGCCAAAATGCCCAACTAATTTTTTTTTTTTAGAGATGGGGTCTTGCTATGTTGCCCAGGCTGCTCTTGAATTCCTGGGCTCAAGCAATCCTCCTCCCTCAGCCTTCCACTGTGCTGGGATGACAGGCATAAGCCATCACATCATTGTTTAGTTATATCAAACAATGTATTTTTCCTGGGTCCCTTGCATTTATTCTACTTGAGCCCTTTAAATATAACCTGTCATTTGGGGAGAAAAAAATCACCTAGTCAATTAGGTGGAACTAAATGTTTTATTAGGGCCCAAATCCCGCCTTGGCTGTGGATTCACTGTAACGGAATTTACTTGCCCGGATACGCACAACTTCGTGTTGTAGTGCTATTTTCAGGTGTAGCAGAAAATAAAGAATGAAATATGTGAATTGCTTTTTTCAACAAGATAGCATTGGGGAAAATCAATGGTTTTAATAAATTGTGATTAAGAGTTGGTGTTCAGCTTATACATGGCAAAACTCCTTTACCCAGAAATCCAGTCACACACTCGGATCTGACCTGGAAGTTCTCTGTTTTATTGACTGATTGATTGTAAGAATGAGGAGAATTTAACACAGAATGAAAATGCAGCTGTCTATGGGGAGGGCAGCTGGAAACCAGTGCCTGGAGCAGAGAGGCTGGGGAATGAATTTTTCAATGCGGTTAACGAAGTGTGCTGTCAGTGCAAGTCAGGGGTAATTAGCAATGTGTATAATGGGATGAGCTTGGGTAAGATTGTCTTCTCACACTTCCAGGTGACCAGCAGCACAGGTGAAAGATGAAGTGCATAAGTGTCCCTGGCATCCTTTGGTAGGAAAAAACATATAATTATAAAAAATTTAATGAGAGCATATGAAGGAGCAGGAGGAGGAAAGCCTTTCAAACAAGAACATTCGTTGCTTACATTTGTGTGCTCGTTCCCTATGTATGATGTGCTTTCACAGAACTGTTTCATAGTTATAGCAATCTCTGTTGCTTTATGTTTATGATTGTTTTAGCATTATATAGGTAATTCAAGTACTTATAGTAAACTTGGGAACACGGTAAAGAAAAAAATGTCTTCCAGTGAAAGATAATTATTATTAATATTTTGACTTATTTCATTCAAGACAGTTTTTACATGACAGCTTTATTATTAGCAGTTGTAAATATAGCATATGTGCCATTTTATCTGATATTTCATCTAATATTTGAGCACTTTTCATCTTAGTACAAATGTAATAACCACAACTAACTTTTACTCTCATTATTCTGTGCAGAGCAGTGCTCCAAACACATTACGAATTGTGATGCAATGATTGTAGCAACCCTGAGAGGTAGGTACTTCATTTTACAAATGAGGAAATCGAGGCACAGCGTAGATAAATGTCTTTCCTAGTATCACATGTGCAATAAATGTCAGAGTTAGCATTCAAAGCCAGGCAGTCTAGTTCCAGAATGTGTACTCTCCTTCCTTGATATGAAAGCAGGGGGTCAGCAAACTTTTTCTTTAAAAGGCTGGGTAGTAAATATTTCAGGCTTTGCAATTCTTATGGTCTTTGTCACAACTACTCTACTGTGTCATTCCAGCACAATAGCTATAGAGAAGCAGTAAAAATAAATTAATACAGTAGGTACACAAGTGAGCGTTCCTGTGTTCCAATAAAACTACCTTTTAAAATTTGAATTTGATATTATGTTCACAGGTCAGGATATAATAGAGTTCTTTTAATACATTTTTTCAACTATTTAAAAATATAAAAGTTATTCTTAACTTCAAGGGGGCCTTACAAACACAGGCTGCAGACAATAGTGTGGTTTCTTATCAGATTAATCCATGCATTATTTACCACCTAGTAGTATCCCCAGTGGTTGGATATTTAGGTCGTTTTGAACATCAAAGGGTTGATTCAAAGAAAAATTTACCAAAATAAATGGTACTATGATGAATATCTTTGTACATTGAGCTTTTACAATTGTTTACAATATTTTCTAATGGTACATTCCCAGATGTGATCTGCTCAAAGGACATGAATAGCTCTGTTACCCTTAAATTTTTTTTTTTTTTTTTTGAGACAGAGTCTCATTCTCTTGCCTGGGGCGAGTGCCGTGGCGTCAGCCTAGCTCACAGCAACCTCAAACTCCTGGACTCAAGCGATCCTACTGTCTCAGCCTCCCGAGTAGCTGGGACTACAGGCATGTGCCACCATGCCTGGCTAATTTCTTCTATATATATTTTTAGCTGTCCAATTAATTTCTTTCTATTTTTCGTAGAGGTGGGGTCTCACTCTTGCTCAGGCTGGTCTCGAACTCCTGAGCTCAGAATGATCCGCCCACCTCGGCCTCCCAGAGAGCTAGGATTACAGGCGTGAGCCACCGCGCCCAGCTAAATTTTTTTGTAAAAC
>CAUYSK010087197.1:0-40253 GCA_963575035.1 Avahi laniger | reverse complement strand
GTAGAGGTCTTTTACCTCCTTAGTTAAATATATTCCTAGATACTTTATTTTCTTTGTTGCTATTGTGAAGGGAATTGAGTCTTTGATTTGGTTCTCGGTATGACTGCTGTTGGCGTATATGAAAGCCTCTGATTTGTGTGTATTCTCAACTGCAAATTTTTGTTCCATAATTGTTACCTTAAAATTTGGCATCTGCTGCCAACAGAACTGAGTTGTTCAACCATTTAGTATAAAGTGCCCTCTGAGTTATAGCACAAGGTTATTGCTTTATTTCCCTTTCATGCATTAGCATTTCAAGCAGTTCATCATAGAGCATCATAACTGCTGGGATTCTACCATCAGGACGAGTTTGAGAATCACTGCCGTCACTGGCTTCTGATGGTCCTCGTGCCCCAGAAGGCTTGGCATGTTACCTGCTTTGCACACTGCCTAGTAGTTGGGAAACATTTATTTCTTATTAAAATGTCGAATGGAGGTTCTCTTCTCTCCTCCATGAGTTTGAGGGCAGAAACTACCCTACTTTTTTTTTTTTTTTTTTTACATCTGTAGCTTTTTCCTGTAATTCTCTCCTTCGCTTTACTCCAGACTCTGAAGAGCCCTGTCCCTGGCAGGCTGCATCTGGCGTATTTTAGGCTGGGTGTCATCTTCTCCTGGGAGTCTTTGCGGGGAGAGGCAGTGGAGGCAATGGGGGCTGTTTGGGAAAAGTGGTCAGAATGGAAATGTTGATGGTGAATTAGAATTTGATGGAACACCGTAAAGTCCTGGTGGAGTCGGGCCCTTTCAGGTGGTGGCTTAAGGCAGACAGAGACCGAAGAGGGAGGGATTGTATAGGAGGATATGTAGGAAAAAAGGCAGCTTCAGTGAATCCAGGGTGGAGGGCTGTCCTCAGAGGTGTGGGGGGTGGGCACAAGAAGGAACCTGGGTTGGGAGAAGGCGACACTCTAGTCTTGGTAAGTGCTTGGGTGTTTGCTGACGGCCACCTGATGGCTGAAGCTGCCTTCCGTGTGTGGTCATGCTTTGGGGTTGGAGGTGGCAGGATGGACGCACGGCGGAGCCAGGTCAGGAAAGAACGTGCTGTTCCGGCCCCAGTGGTGAACTCTGGTTCTTCTGCCCCCGCCAGAGGTTCTCAAGCTGTAGGTTATGACCCTTTAGTGAGTGTGAAGTCAAGTTAGTGGGTTGGTATCAGCATTTAAAAAACAAGTTAAACAGAATAGAGTTCAATATAAAAGATCAGAATGAATATCATGGATCCTTAGAAAAAACTACACATGTTGCAAAAATATTTTCGTTTAAGAGACATAAACATAATATTTAAGTATATTCTTCATTGCAGCGTGAAATACGTACCTTACTGGTGGGCCACTGTTCCGTTTGAAGTATCACTGCTCTGCTTTTTTCTCCTGAGAGACACTTCTAGCCTCTCTTCCCCTTATGGAGCTGAGATGTTTTTGTGCTGTAGACTGGCAGACTTTAGGAAGTTTTTACACTCGGGTTATGAAGGAAAGGGATGGCTCTAGATCCCGGGAAGGTAGGATCTGCAGGGAACCAGATAGGTGTTTGGGGAGGTCAGTGGTAGGTATCCAGCTGCATGGAGGGGAAGTCACAGGCTTTCTAGTCTCAGTGGCTCATTTTAATGCCAAGATGGAGGCAGGAGTCCCAAGTCCAATTTGACTACAGGAACTTATGGTTATGATGCTATGGGCAGGGTGATCTATAGGTATTAGATTTTGTTAAAGAATGTTGTAGAAGATAGGACCATATATTGGATTTGGGGTCAGAATGGAGCTTTAGGTCATCATAACATCTGGGTTAAAATTCCAGCCCTGCTTCCTATGTGACCTTGAGCCCTACTTGGGTTTTTCCCTTTTGTAAAATTGGAGTATTGTCATTGACTCCAAATGGGAATATTTTGGTAAATGTTCCATGTGTACTTGAAAAGAATTCTGACATTGTTGGATGCAGTGATCTATCGATCTCTTCTGGTTTGCTGCTCATATTGATCAGATGTTTTAATGATTTTTTTGGTTTGCTTATTCTATCGGCTATCAAGAGAGGCCTTAAAAGTCTTATGCTGTGATTGTCGATTTACCTATGTTGAGTCTGCTGATTTGTGCTTCATATGTTTTGAAGCTGTTATTGGCTGCCTACAGATTTAGAATTCTTACATCCTCTTGAGGATTTATCCCTTTACTATTGTGTTATGCCCTTTTTTATGAAAGTCTACATTGTCTGATATTATTATAGCTACGTTCCAGTTTTGGTTAATGTTTGCTATTTCCTTTTCCTTCCCTCTATTTTCAACTTTTTTATGTCCTTATATTTAAGGTATTTTTTTTTTGTGAGCAGCGTATATAGTTTTCTGTGTTTTAAATATAGACTGATGATTTTTAGTATTACAATGGGAATATTTAGTCCATTTACATTTAATGCAATTGCTGATTGTATTGGAGTTTACTGTCTTAGTTTCTGCTTATTATTTGATTCATCTGTTTCCTTTTTTTTCTTTCCTGCTTTTGAGTTAATCAAAGACTTTTAAAATTACAATTATGTGTCACTTAATGACAGGGATAAATTCTGAGAAATGTCATTAGGTAATTTTGTTGTGTGCACATCATACGGTGTACTACTTATACAAACTTAGATGGTGTAGCCTACTACACACCTAGGTTATGTGGTATAGTGGTTGCTGCTGGGCTACAAACCTGTACAGCATGTTACAATTACAATTGTAAGTATTCATGTGTCTAAACTTAGAAAAGGTACAGTAAAAAATACAATATTATAATCTTATAGGACCACTATACATGTGGTCCATCACTGAGATGTTGTTATGTGGCACATGATTATACATGTTTTCTCCTTTTTAGCTCTTGTGTTTTATATGTCTCTATTGTTCTTTTTGTGGTTACTCTTGAGATTACAGCATGCATTTTGACTTACAACAATGTAATATAAGTGATTATTTTTACTACTTCCCCAGTAATGCTAGTGCCCTAGACATTTTTAATCTGTGTATTCTTCTCGTGTTTTTTGTGTCAACGTGGATATGCATTTTATTTATGCATGTTTTATATATTAAATTATTAAGATATATTAAACCCCACAAGATAGTATTTCTTTGTAAAGCCTATATAAATTTAGATTTACCCTTATGATGTTCATTTCTTCCTGTATTTCCATAATTATTAATATATTTGGTATAATTTCCCTTTTCTCTGAAGAATTCTCTTCTCTCTTATAATGCAGTCTGCTAATCATTCTTTTAGTTTTTATTTGTGTGAAAATGTCTTTGTTATTTATTACACTTTTGTTTTAGAAAGTATTTTTGCTGGGTATAGTATTCCATGTTGAAAATTGTTTCCTTTGAACACTTTAATTATATTATTATTTTCCTACTTCCATTGTTTTTGTTAAAAACTTAACTGTCAGTTTTATTGCTGCTCCCTTGAAGGTAATGGTATATTTCTTTCCTCTGGCTGCCTTTGAGATTTTCTTTTTGTTTTCAATTTCTAACACTTTGATCATGACATGCTTGGGTGTGATTGGCTTTGTGTTTATTCTGCTTGGGGTTTACAGAGCTTTTTGAATCTGTGGCTTGATATTTTTTATTGGTTTTGTAAAATTCTCATCATTTCTTCAGATATTGCTTCCGTCCCATTCTCTCTCGCCTCTCTTTCTTGGATTCCAGTTACACGTGTGTTAGATCTTCTTACTCTGTCCCCTGTGTCTCCTCTACTCTTTTCTGTATTTTCCATCCCTTTTTCCATTTATGCTTCAGTCTTATAGGTTCAGAGGAGATGTCTTATAATTTCCTTTGCACCTATAAAATGAGAACTAGACAATTACAGGAATGAGACTTTGCTGGATAAAGTAGGCGCCAGGGAAGACTTACCAAAAGGAGCTGCACGCTGCTTTGTGCATAGCACAGTAGTGGTTCCTGGGACCTTCACATGGGAACTGAAATCCACATCATTAAGACAGAAGGGAAGAGAAGAATAACTGAGGGACACAGGAAAACAGAAAGCAAACAAAAAGTGAAGAAATAGGAAGTAGATAATGCCATTAGATTCTGTGTAGAAAGGATTTTGAAATTTGATTATAAAAGGAAAGAGGTATTGGTACGAGAAAAAGCATGTCAGTGGACCAGTAATGAAGAGTAGAGGGAATGGAACCCTGGGAATTGCATTATTTTTAAAAGGTATAAAGCTAAGGGTTCCTCATTCTTAGAAACATACTTTGCTTTTAAAAATAGTTTGAGATTCCATTGGGTCTCCTAGGAGGGTAAGGTGGGAACATAAGAATGTTCTCTCTTATGTTAGAAAACAGACATTCCTTAGGTTGAAACAGAGCTGATAGCTATTGTTGCTTAATTTCCCCAAAATTCTGATATACCTGGGGGTACTGTTAACATATCAGCACAAAGCTCTGGGTTCGTTGTGTCCCTTCTCCCTGAACTTTTCGTGTTTCCATCTCTGTGGTAAAATTAAAAACCGACAAGCATTGGGTGAATGGGCTTGGATGGATATTCTTAATTTTGCTAAGTGAGAACATTTAAAAGAAAACACTGGCCAGGTGCGGTGGCTCACGCCTGTAATCCTAGCGCTCTGGGAGGCCAAGGTGACAGGATCACTTGAGGTCAAGAGTTCGAGACCAGCCTGAGCAAGAGCAAAACCCCATGTCTAATAAAAATAGAAAAATTAGCTGGGTGTGTTGGTGCACACTTGTAGTCCCAGTTACTCAGGAGGCTGAGGCAGGAGGATCACTTGAGCCTAGGAGCTGGAGGTTGTCGTTAGCTATGATGCCACTGCACTCTAGCTGGGGCGACATAGCGAGACTCTGTCTCAAAGACAGACAAACAACGCTACCACCATTTTATTTGTCATTTTTAAAGGACGTTTTAACAATGCAAACAACATGTTCCAGGATAAAGGGGTAATAAATTGAATAACTTAGTTTTGTGAAAGACTCGCTACCTTCCCCTGGTTTCCGGACACTGGTTGAGACCTCGCGGTGGCTTACCAGGCCTTGCAGAGCCATCCCACAGTGGTAGGGTTGTTGGACCCCTTGGCTGGGACGTCGGGGCTGGTAGAGGTGGGAGTCCACACCCCCTGTGGCAGGTCTGTATGCTCTGACCTGCTGGCATGGTACCCCTTGTTGACGGTGCTGTGTACGAGGCCAGCTTTGTTCTGGCCGCCCCATAGGAGCAGCATGCAGTGACAACAGCCTGATGTACTGGGGCACGTGCCACGCTTCCTGTAGTGCCAGCGCTCTTCTGGGTGCACTTTGCGACAACATAGGTGCACTCTAGACAGGAGAGAAGTTCTGCACCCTCCGCATGGGTGTGGGAGTGCAGTTTATCTGCTTTCTCAGGAACATTCTTGAAAATCGGGGGCTTTTCTGCCTATTTCACCTCTCAAAGCTCATGCTGGAGACAAGGGCAGTTATTATTCTCTTCAGATACAGATGAGGAAGCTGAGCCAGGAAGTCAGCCCGTCGCCCAGGGCCATGTGCTTCCTGGTGACAGTCCTGGGACAGGAGCCCAGGCCTGGGTCAGGCACTTGGAAGTCCCAGCCTGACCAGGTGACACAGAGTGGTCCTCCGAAGGGCTGTGTTAGGTCTCCCCCTGCTCCACTAGTCCAGTTCGGGGAATTGAGGGTCAGATCCTGAGAACTTTCGAGAACAAGCCACAGGGAACTCCCCTCCCCCGTTCCTGTTTCTCCTCCGGTGCTGGGCGGCTGGAGGACGCCAGGTGGAGACAGAAGGAGACCGATTGCTGAGGTTCCACAACACCTAGAAGCAAGGGAAAGGGTCCCGCCCCGCTGCCTTTGCATGTGGGCTTTCTCGTCTCCCCGGGTCGGAGGGATGGGGAGCGTGGTTGGTGGGGTGAGGCGTGGAACAGCGCGCCGGCCCGTGGCCGTTTATCCTCACATGCAGCTTTCCCCTCGCTGCTGCAGAGACCCCAGCCTTGCTCTGCGCACGCGCCAGCAGCCCCTGGCGGGCAGAGCCGCGGCCACAGGCACGTTCCCGACTCGCTGCTCGGAAGTGCTTTTCCCCCAGCCTGCTGAGGAGGGGCCCTGTTTGCTGGTATTTTATTTTTTGCTGCTTTTAACCTCTGGTGTCTGTCTGGGCAGAAAGCCAGGTGACTGCTTGAGAGAAGGCCTTGTTTGGCTCTGGCGACCTGCAGACGTCACACGGAGCAGGCCTGCAACCTGGGCCGCTGGCGCCTTGTGCTCCTGCCCAGGGCAGAGCCCTGCTCCCTGCCGCTTCCCCTCAGCCCTGACTGCCAAACCTCCCTTTGTGAGAGAGATGTCTGGAACTCTCTTGGAACAGGCCAGGAGGGAAGCCAGGCTGCTGACAGTAGCTTTAAAGCCCAGAGCAGGCTCTGTGGCTGGTTTCCCCGCAGAACTTCCTCGCCGGCCACTCGGGGGGCCTCTCAGGAGGTGGATCAGAACAGGGACAGGCGCGCTGACGGGCTCGGGATGAGAGTGGGGTCCTCACGAGGACCTGGGGAGTCCCAGCCTGTGGCATCTGTCTTCCCGGAGTCGCCTCCAGGTACCAGCTGGGTCTGGGTGAGGGAAGAGCCCAGCCTGGGGCTCCTGAGAATTGGGGCAAGCCAGGGCCTGGTGGGCAGGGTGGGGGCCAGTTTATTCTGAGTTCACTGAGCGGGAGCTTTAGAGGCCAAGGTCACGGTTGCCAGCGGCCGGGCCTGTTTTCTCCCCAGGTTTTTATATTGATTACTGCCTTCCTGTCCGCGTGTCGGCAGTGCCTGGCCTGGTGCCAGGCTGGTCCTGAGGGACGTGTAGGGCCACAGAAGGAGCCTGAGGCCTCCCCTGTGGAATGTTCCTTGGGTGATTTGTTTAATAATGGGTCCTTTCCATTGGCGAGCGTTGGCTCTGCCTGGGACTGAGAAATGGCCAGAAAATAATATGACGGAGCATTTGAAGGGGTCCAGCTGGGGCATGGGGGACACACCTCTGCCTGCAGGAGGAGGTAGGAGGAGGGGCTCGGCATGGCCCAGCCCACCCCACGACGCCCACCCTGGCGGCGTCTTGTAGCTGCCCAGCTGGAGAGCCCGTGGTGCTGTCTGCCTCTTTTGTAGGCTTGTGTTTGGACCCGCTCCAGGAAGGGAGAATCTAGATGCTGAGACACTGGCGAAGATCACTGCAGTGTGAAGGCTGGTGTTGCTGTTGTCGTTTATTTTGCCAAGTCTGATAGTGTGCTGGGCAGGGTGGGGCTGGGGGGCAGGGTTAATGTTTAATCAGGGACTCTGGCTGCCAGCTCTGTGCCAGTGGGCTCTGTGGGGAGCGCAGTGGGTGCCCCGCCAGGCACCCACACCCTGGCACCTCCATCCCAGTACGCCACCATGTCCTTGATGGGGTGTGCTGTCACACCTAAAGGCCATTTCAAGTAACCACGGCAGCTTCCGGGATGGCCAGAGCTTGGCTTATTCTGCCCCGCGGTGCGCCGTGCAGCAGCCGCCGGCCACGCTGAGCATTTGAGTGGTGGCCGTTCGCAGTGAGACGCTGTGATTGTGAGAGGCACGCTGGGCTTCGGAGACCCGGCGCGCGGACGTGCAGGTGTAGAGCCTCTCTAATAGTTTTTATATCGATCACTTGTTGAAATGATAGTATTTTGGATATGCTGGGTTAAGGAAACTATATTATTAAAATTCATTTTACATGTTCTTCTTGCCCTTTTCAGTATGGCCACTAGAAAATTTAAAATTATATACATGGCTCACATTCTTTTTCTTTTGCTCAGCACTAATCTAACCATTTTGAGTAGGAGTAACGATAATCAATAGCTCTTTTATAGCTTTACCGTGCGTCCGGCCTGGGTGAGCACCTTACTCTTACGAAATCGTTCCGTCCTCACAGCAGCCTGTGAAGCAGGAACGGCTATTACAGCTGGTGGCGTGGAGGTTGCACTGTTGCCTCGTGGCGGGTAAAATGTGTTGCGAAAATTTTTTTTGAAATGGAATTATCTTTTGATTTAAAAAATTTTTCTCATTAAATAAATTTTTCAATAAGTTCAATATTTTTCGTAAAAGTAATGCATAATCATTGTAGAAAACTTGGCAACATAGAAGTATGTGCTGGTTTCTTTGCCTATGAACAGGGTGCGCGGTGGGGTGCGGGCTGGGGGTGGTGCCGTCCAGGGGCAGCTCCAGGCTCCCGCTGCCGCTGCAGTCCGCGAGCTCGCGGTGTGTCCTCCACTCCGCTCGCAGGTGCCGGTGTCCCTGATTAAACATTAACCCTGCCCAACGCACTGTCAGACTGGGTTTAAAGTGAGAGGACGTGGGTCCTGAGTGAGGCGTGGCCTTAGCACCTGCCAGGCTCCTGTGGGGGGCGTGGGGGCTTCTGCTGAACAGCTGGGATCACCCAGTGATTGATTTTTGGACAAGTGAGGTACTAACGAACTTGGCTTTAGATTTCAAAAGGTGGGGAGGGAGCGCCTGGTACCCCGTGGCCCTCAGACCACTGTCGGTGTCTGCCAGCCTGGAGGGCAGGTAGGTGAGGGGGCGTCCCTCTCCTGAGCCCTGTGAGTCCCCAGGGCTTGGGTTGGAGACACCCTATCTTTTGCAAAATGTTCCGACTGCCACCACCGTACCTGTGGTGATGCCGTTCCTGCCACAGCGAGTCGAAGTTCTGGATTATTAGAGGCTCTTCATGCAGATCTGAAGCGGCCGCTGGCATTCCAGGGGGTGCCCTGTGTTGTTAGGATGCTTCGGCCCCGGACCATCGCTGGTCCCTCTTCCTACGCGTGCTGGGGCCCTCCCGAGGAGCTTCCGGCTTATGCTGCTCGGGGTGCGTCTGTGCCTGGAGCCTGTAGATTATCAACGGTGGGGTGGGGGATGCGTGAAGCTTTTCCACAGGAAATGTCTACCTGGAACCAAATGTCAGCTTGAAACGACAGGTGAGTATCTGCCGCCTTTTTACCCTTTTCAACATGCTGCCGAGTCCGCGAGGGTGCCTCGTGCGAGCCGCGTCTGCGTGGTGCTGCCCCCGCCCCCGTGAGCGCTGAGCCCGCACCCTCCTCCCTGCAGGGCTGGCCGTGGGCCTGGGCTTTGGGGCACTGGCTGAGGTCGCCAAGAAGAGCCTCCGCCCTGAGGACCCCACAGGTGAGCTGGGCCCTTGAGTGGGGGGGGCAGTGTGGGCCCTGGGAGGCGCCAGCCCCCACTCACGTGGCATTGCATGTCGGCGGCCCCCTGGGGTGTGAGGCTGTTCAGACAGATTTGCCTGCTTTGTGGCTGGAAGGCCACTCCCCGCAGCCCCAAGTGGTCACCCAGCCCCTTCCTGGCCCCTTGCGGCTGTCTGCACACCACCTGGACGCCCACCCCCACCTCTGCTGCTGCGCTCACTTCCTGCCCTGCTCTCCAGGGGCTGCTGGGGGCTGCTGGGGCCCTGGTCTGGCTGGGTGAGGCGCCCCAGGTGGGCGAGGGGGGTGGGTGGCAGAGGTGGGGGAGGTGTGCTTCTGGGACAGACCCCACTGGGTCCTTCTCACCGACTCAGTGCCTCTGAGGCAAAGACCACAGCCTCTCTGTGCTCTGCAGTCCAGGGTCAGGCCTGCGGTCCCGTGAGAATAGTCGCCGCACCTGCTTGGGGCGGCCGCTGTGTCCGGGCCGTCCGTGGGAAGGCTCTCACCGTGGTGCTCTGCGGAGCCGGGCGGCGCCGTCTGCCCGCGAGGAGCCCGTGGCAGGCCGGGGTGGTGTGAAGTCTGCCCGTAGGCTTCCCCGTAGCAGGGCCTGGGGCTGTCGAGAGCAGCTGGTAGAGCCGTCTGCTGGGTGGATTTCTCGAGACGTATTTGCAGTTCTGGACTGGGTTCCCCTGCCGCTGGCCCATTCAGGGGATGTCAGCTCATTCTGGTGTCTCGTACCTCCACCCCCGGTGACACCTGCTGTCCTGCCGCACTGCAGCCCCCTAGCCCTGGCTGCCAGGACGGCCTCTCCTTCACCCACAAGCCCATCCCCACAGGCCCTCGGGTACAGGAGACACAGGGCACCACGTATATCCTTGGAGGAGGCCAGAGGACAGAGGGTTTAGCGAGGGTATTTTTAGTGTTGGTACTGAAAGCCTTTGGGAAATGAAGCCTGGGCTTCTCTGGAAGGAGAAGCCAGCCTCCCCCGGGAGCACCGGTCCTGCGCCCCCACGCCCTCCCCTGCCAAGCTGCTGCTCTCCGTCCCGCCTTGCCTAAGCAGGGAAGAGGGCCAGGCTGGCTCCAAGGTTCCAGTTGGTGTCCTTTGTCAGAGACAGTAGTGACCTCAGGCTGGGGGCTCAGGGTCTCGGGCACCATTAGCCCTGAGAGTAGGACCTGGGGCTTAGGCCAGTGTGGGGGTGGCCCTGGGCAGCCCCCAAGCTGTGCTCCAGCTTTCTGACCAGGCCCTGGCCCCCCTCAGCCTGGGACACTGACCACACTGCCGATCTCTGCCCCAGGAGAACCTCTTGAGTTGGGGTTGCCACTGTGCCCTGGGCCCATCCTGGCTCCCCCAGGTCATTCTCTCAGCCACCCGTGCCCGGGGCAGGGGACATGCCTGCTTTGTGGAGGGGCTGCCAAGAAGGCCCAGATTGGGCTGGGGGAGGTGGGTATGGAACGTGGAGATGTGCCCATGGGCTGGGATTTTTCCTGTCACACTCCGAGCCCCCGTGAGGGCCGTGGTGACCCCTCCTGCCCACAGGGAAGAAGTCCGTGTTGGATTCCAGCCCCTTCCTGTCGGAGGCGAATGCGGAGCGCATCGTGCGCACGCTCTGCAAGGTGCGCGGGGCGGCGCTCAAGCTGGGCCAGATGCTGAGCATCCAGGGTGAGTGGCTGGCGGGGCTGACGCCGGCCGCCAGGTGGGGCAGCGTCCAGACTGGGAGCGGTGGCGCAGGGTGCAGCGCTTTGGCTCAGGGGGAGCTTGGGGGCCAGATGTGGGTGCGCTGGAGGGTATTTTCTGGCCCCTCTGGTTTGAACTTATCCTGGGAGGCTGGACTGTGTGGGGATGTTTAAAAAAAGCGTCACATGTGGGAACCCACCATTGTTTTTCTTGCTTTTCCGGTGTTTGATACGCCCGGAGGTCGTGCTGGCATCTCACAGTTGGCGAGGGTCTGGCTGTGTGGGCCCCGGGAGCCAGTGGGGGGCTCACAGGCGTGCACAGCATGGCGCTGGGAACGTGGGGGTGTGACCACGGGAGGGGGGCTGGGGAAGGCGGCAGCGGCCGAGAGGGGGCTGGCTCAGCGTGGCCCCAAGAGCAGAGCTGGCCCTGGGGGAGCCTCAGGCCTCCGGTGGTTCCCAGCACGCGGGAGTGGCCATGAGGCTGGTGCTGAACGGGGGCGTTGGAAGGCAAGTCCCCGCTCACGGCAGTCAGGTGGGCCCACGAACTGGCCAGCACTAAGCCAGGAGTCGTCGGCACCAGGGTGGCCGTGGCGAGGGTGTGGGGTGCCGACCGGCTTTCTGGAAGGCACGCGGGCAGGACGGATCCGGAATTCTTTGGTGCTCCAGTCCCGGAACTCCAGGAATCCCACAGCTCATAACTACCTTGAGGAAAGACTCAGAGGTGGGGTCAGGGCTGTGCCAGGAGCTTCGTCACGGGACTCCCCGCGACAGCAGAGTGATGGAAACCGAGGCAAGCAGCAGACGCGGGGGCCTTGCCTGTGGCGTTACGCCGCTGGTGACAGTGCCGTTCCAGAACGTTTCGGAAGGCTGTTTAAGCACACGGGGAAGTGTTCACGAGAGAACGCTGCCCGAGAAAAGCTAGAATAGTTGCCATACATGTGACATCAGGTATGAAAAAGGAGTTGTTTCTTTCATAACCATAAAGAACTACACATGTATCGTCCACAAAGCACACTTTCTCGGGTTGCAGGGGTGAATTCGGGGTCCCCAGCTGTGCCCTGTGGCCGAGCACTCACGTGCTGCGTGACGCCTGGTCCTGGGGCTCCCAGTGGGGTGGCTGAGGGGCTGGGGTGCATCTGTCTCTGGATTTAGCTGTTGGCCGCCGGGCCCCAAGAGTGCGCCCGCCCTAGGTCATTGTGGCTCGGGGTCTCTGCTGAGGCCCCTCGTCCGCAGCCACAGGAGCCCACGTGCCAGGTGG
This sequence comes from Avahi laniger, assembly GCA_963575035.1. Lineage (NCBI taxonomy): Eukaryota > Metazoa > Chordata > Mammalia > Primates > Indriidae > Avahi > Avahi laniger. The sequence goes on along the minus strand of CAUYSK010087197.1, from coordinate 28,183 downwards.
GAAAGAGGCTCCCAGGACAGGAGGAGGAATCGAGGCTGGGCCTGTCTCCTGTCGTCTCTGAACCTTGGTTCCAGCGTGGGGAGGGGCAAGGCTGTGCTGTGCTAGGCGTGGTCAGGTGGTCTCTCCGCTCCTGGCCCCTGCGCTGTCATCAGCGGTTGGCCCTCAGCCCGGACGTCTCTCCTGCCTTCCAGACGACGCTTTCATCAACCCCCACCTGGCCAAGATCTTCGAGCGCGTGCGGCAGAGTGCTGACTTCATGCCACTCAAGCAGATGACGGTGAGGCAGGCGCTGGGGCATCTGGGGTGTGGCTGCTGCTTGGGGTGTCCCAGGAGGCGAGGCTGTGCTCACGGCCCCTCCTTGGCCTTTCCCTCCAGAAAACTCTCAACAACGACCTGGGGCCCAACTGGAAGGACAAGCTGGAGTACTTTGAGGAGCGACCCTTCGCCGCGGCTTCCATCGGGCAGGTGCACCTGGCCCGCCTGAAGGGTGGCCGCGAGGTGGCCATGAAGATCCAGGTAGGTGCCCTGGTGTGTGCATGCACTTGTCCCCACATCCCCCAGGGCTCCTGTTCTCCCAGGCGGGGCCTGTGTCTCCAGTGTCTGTCCCTAGCGCCTGGTGGGCACTGGAAGCTCAGGTATTTGCTGAATGAGAGACTGGGGGGTGGAACGGCCTCCCAGCAAGCTCAGCTTGGGGGCGCTGGGGACAGGAGACAAGCGATTGTCTGCCTTTGGGGGCCTGCGCTGGTGGCTGTTCGTGGAGATGGGGTGGGGGTAGATGGAGAGCAAGGTCGTGAAGGGCCCGGGAGTCACGGCAGCATCGCCGGCTCCCGGCTCTGCTTCTCTGAGGCGTGGGGTGGGGCTGGGACATAGCTGGGACACCAACAGGCAGTGGGACCCCGTCTGCCTGGGATAACACCCCCTGCCTCCCGCAGTACCCTGGCGTGGCCCAGAGCATCAACAGTGACGTCAACAACCTCATGGCCGTGCTGAACATGAGCAACATGCTTCCGGAAGGTCTGAGCTGGGCTGTTGGTCAAGGGCGGGAGTGGGTGGCAGGTGCTCAGATGGACTGGGGACTGCCTCCCCCAGGAGCCCCCGCCCACCTGGTGTCCGTCTCCCGGCCAGGCCTGTTCCCCGAGCACCTGATCGACGTGCTGAAGCGGGAGCTGGCCCTCGAGTGTGACTACCAGCGGGAGGCCGCTTGTGCCAGGAAGTTCAGGTGCAGCTCCTCGCCAGCCCCTTGCCCGAGGTTCCCGCCAGGGAGGCAGAGGGCTGCTTTAGGCACTGTCGTGGGTGAAGACTCCCCCAGCTCTGAGGGCCTGATGGCTGGGGTCACAGCCTGGGCCCAGCGCAAAGCAGGGCCCGCTGCCTGGTGGCCACCCCCAGCGGGGAGGGCGAGGAGGGTCTGTGTGTGACCACCCACCCCCATGCAGGGAGCTGCTGAAGGACCACCCCTTCTTCTACGTGCCCGAGATCGTGGACGAGCTGTGCAGCCCCCACGTGCTGACCACAGAGCTGGTGTCCGGTTTCCCCCTGGACCAGGCAGAAGGGCTGAGTCAGGAGATTCGGAACGAGGTGTCTGTGTGGGCGGGCAGCGTGGGGGCTGGGCGTCCCTGCTGTGCACGCCCTGAGGTGCTCCCCGTGGCAGGGTGGGGTGTGAGGGAGCGCTAGTGGGACTTAAGGGGACACGAGGGAAGCTGCTGCCTTCTTCCACCCAGGCGACACTGGCCATCTAACAGTCACCTGGACAGAGGGTGGGGGTCGGGTGGGATGCTACAGGAGTCGGGGATTTCTCCGACTCCCAGACACCGGGTCACCTGGCGCTGCCTGATGCAGGACCCCTGCCCTGTCCCTAGATCTGCTACAACATCCTGGTTCTGTGCCTGCGGGAGCTGTTCGAGTTCCACTTCATGCAGACAGACCCCAACTGGTCCAACTTCTTTTATGACCCCCAGCAGCACAAGGTGAGCCCTGGGAAGGGGCTCCTTCAGCTGGGCCCGAGAGCTTCTCTGTAGGGGGTGCGTGAGCCCCTGGCCTGCCCTCGTCCCGGGACAGTCAGCAGAGTAAAGGCTTGTGGCATCTGGGGGTCTTAGCTCGGCCCTGAAGAGACCCACCCCCTGCCGTATCCACCCTTCCCCGCCCCGCACCCCCGGCCTGGACTAGGAACCTTCCCTGGTGTCTCCGCCCCAGGTGGCTCTTTTGGACTTCGGGGCAACACGTGAATATGACAGATCCTTCACCGACCTCTACATTCAGGTAAGGCCAGAACAGTGGCCCTGGCCTTGGCTCAGGGTTTTCTGAGGCTGGGACAAGATGCTGGGGACTCGGAGGAGAACCGGGCTCCAGGTCTGGTGACAGTGTGCAGGCTCGCAGGCCAGGGTCTTGCAAAGGGAGAGGAAGGACGAAGGTGGGTTTGGCACTTGTCTCCCGGGATGTCTCCTTTTTCTGTCTGTCCTGCCCCACGGGTCCCTCCTGTGCTTCTGCCCAGATCATCAGGGCTGCTGCTGACAGGGACAGGGAGGCCGTGCGGACGAAGTCCATAGAGATGAAGTTCCTCACTGGCTACGAGGTCAAGGTGAGCAGCGTCCCCCGGGGGCTGCGCAAGGCCCTGCGGGGCCAGGGTGCGCGTCGGCGGGGAGGGCAGGCAGGGACCCCTTTTCCCTTTGAAACCTCAAGTGGAACCTCGGTACGTAACGGATGAAAGCGCAGGAGACAGCCACTCCTGGGCGCCTCCCCAGTGCTGGGGCCCCACAGTCCAAGGGCCCGATGCCTCTGTACTGTGACATCTTCCACGTGGCAGTTGAGCCGGGTGCTTGGGGGACTTGTGAGGCTCCTGCCTCTGCGTCCCGCCGTTGCCCTCCTAGAGCCGTGTTAGCGCGAGCGGGAGCACAGCAGCGGGAGGGGAGGGGACGCCCTGGACGCCCTTGCGGGGCCTCCTTGGGGAGGTGAGGAGATGGGCTAAGTCTCAGTGCTTTAAATAAAGGGGGGGCGGACGATCTGTGTCCTTGTCACCCAGAAGCCACTCGGAAGGCAGCACTTACCTCTTCTGGACAGTGGGGAAGGGGTTGAGATCCAGGTCACGTCTTGTGTTCACCACCGGGTCAGAGTGCCATTTTAGGCAAGTTAGTGTCTTTGAGCTGCCCCAGCTCGGCTGTAGAAGGCAGTGGGTTATACTGAGCCCAGAAGCCCTCGGTCTCCTCACGGCCGCGTCACTGGGAGCTGGCTCGGTTCCTGGCCCTGCCCCACTGTTCCAGGCAGCTGCGGCAGGCCTGCGCCTGCCACGCTCTGCTGGCTCAGTTACTTCTCAGGTTCCTCCGTTAGCTGCCAGTTCCGCGCGGCAGACACCCAGCGCCGAGCTCTGTCCTGGGCACGCTCTGGCGGGCTTGCAGGTCATGCGTGGCAGGTGGATGCCACCAACTCAGGCCCAACTCTGCTCTTTTTGGCCCAAAGAGGGTTTTGTAAACACTTTGCAACTGGGCGTCACTGCGCGGGGCTCACGTTCTGCCCACCACTCCCACACGTTAATGTTTTCCTGGCTCCTGTGGGTTTAAGTTTATGCCGCTGTTACCATCTTTTAATCTGATTAAAAACAAACCCCTCACCTGCCTGACACCGCTCTCAACTTCTGAGCAGAGCGTTCAGTGAGCGCTCGGGACTTGGGGCACCGTGGGAGGAAGCCCGTGGCCACGTGGAGGGCTCTTGAATCTGGTTGCCATTTACCCTTCCTGTCCTCCCCCGAGGTCATGGAAGACGCCCACCTGGATGCCATCCTCATCCTCGGGGAGGCCTTTGCCTCAGACGAGCCCTTTGACTTTGGCACCCAGAGCACCACCGAGAAGATCCACAACCTGATCCCCATCATGCTGAAGCACCGCCTCGTGCCCCCGCCCGAGGAGACCTACTCCCTGCACAGGAAGATGGGGGGCTCCTTCCTCATCTGCTCCAAGCTGAAGGCCCGCTTCTCCTGTAAAGCCATGTTCGAGGAGGCCTACCGCAAGTACCGCGCGAGGCGGGCCGAGCAGCAGTAGCCGCCGGACGCTGGGCCGCAGGCAGACCGGGGCACCCAGCCTGCGGGTCGCGCCCAGGCCGGCTCCGCGGACTCTCCGTCCTTCACACAGGCTCAAACCACTGCAGAGGTGGCGTCCGTGCTTCGTTTAAACCCCAGTGCCCAGTACGAAAAGGCGGCTGGTTCTGGTGGGGATTTGGGGAGAGGCTGCCGAGAGCCTCATAGCTAGCGCTTCACACGGTTTTCACTGCTAAACAAATGGCTGTAGGATGAGAAGTGTAAGAATGAAAATGAAACTCCACTGCTCTGTCAGAATCTGCCTGTTGTTCATTTGTCCTCTGAAATAATTCTAGATAAAAGGGCACTTCTGTTTTCTTCTTTTTCCTAATACGAAAAGCAGAAATGAGAGTACTTACTCCTTCAAATCTGCCGCCAAAAGATAAGATTTTTGGATTTTGTTAACTGTAGTGTGAGGTTTGTGTGTCCGTGTTTCTAGAATGAGATTCGTTTCCTGCCCGCTTGCTCTCCAGCCTGTGGTGTGAGCGGGAGCAGTGCCAGCACGCACCACTGAACCTCGTGGGCCCGGCCTGCTCGGGCTGGTGCTTAGCTTTCCTGCCAGCTGAATGTGCCCAGAGAATCGCTGCCCCCCAGGGCAGGGGTCGCAGCAGCAGGCCAGGGAACCGAGACACTTACCTCGTCTGCGGCTGGAAGCCTCCTCCCTGCCGGGGCCACTGCCAGAGGAGATGCACGCGTGTCGCTTGTTCTACCAAAGGGTCATCACAGTCTCTGAATTTTTGTACAAGTCTTACAATTATCTAGTTTAAATTCATTAAAAAAAGTGCTCATGAAAAGTGCTTTGGTGCTTGTGCCATTTTCTGTGCTTCATGAATCTTGGAGAATGCCGACCCATACCTTCCAGCATCGTGGTGGTTTTTTCCCCCATAAAGGGTGCTCTGTTGCGATGGTGACAGCAGAGGCTGGCATCACGGCCTGTTTGCAGGACTTGTACCTGTCCCCAGCGTGAGGTCCTCAGTCCCTGAACGTGGAAGGCTCAGCCACACTCACTGTACAAGGGGAGGGGCCAGGGAGGCAGGGGGATGGAGGCTGGAAGAAGCTGCAGTGTCACCGCCCCAGCCCCCCTGCAGGCTCTACATTGGTGACATTGGCAACCGTGGGAGGACTGTGACCCTGCTGGGCCTGCATCACAGGGGGACCCTTCTAGAGGTCCCTTCTAGAGGCTGCAGATGACCATTCCCTGAAAAGTGACTTTTCCTGGGGCTAATGTGATTCCTAGATAATGGGGGCGCTCTGGACATTCGGGGGGCCCTTCCAGCAGCCCCGCGAGCACCCTCAGAGTGCGTGTGCAAAGACCACCGGGGTCCAAACTAGGTCCTTGTATGGATTTTCAGGCTTCACTTTACTTCCTGAGATTTGGGATTGCTGAGCAATGGACATGACAGGATTGAGGGGCCTGGGTGGTCTCCCCGAGGCCACCTGGCTTGGCTGGCAGTGGTGCCCCCAGCCCCACTGTCAGATCCCCTGCTAGAGCTCCCTCGGCCCTCTGAAAGTTTGGGCTGCTATTTAGCAAATGCCCTGCCATGCTCAGATCTGGAGCCACCACCCTGCCGGGCAAAGAGGAGGGGCAGAACCCAGGCCAGCCCCAGGCAGGGCTCACAGCCTTTGCCTCTCAACCCAAACAGATGGAGCAGCAGCATGAAGGTGAAGGAAGGGGAGAAAACAAAGGGCAGAGCAAGTATTTGCTTCCCCAAGAACCACTGACCATAACTGCTGGGAGAAGAGGAATTTTCTAAGGGAAACTGGAATGTGGTTTTGTGTCTTAACTGAGAGGGTTGCACACGACAGTGGGGATCAGTGGGGACTGTAAATGACTCCAATCCCCGAGTAAAGTCAGCCCTGAAACTGGCCACACACACTTTTTCTTTTGTACCTATTTTGACTTCTACAGTATCACGTGATTGAATGCCTCCCTGTGCCCACTACTAGCACGGGAAGACATGGCGCTAGAACATGGCAAATCATGGTCTGATTTTCCAGGGACTGTCTTTATATCGCTGACACCTAGTAAAGGGCTAGACACGTAGTAGCACAGAAAAAAGAGTATTTGTTACCATAGGCTTTGATGGGTAATAATAATGACAAGACAGTAAGCCCAGGCCATAGCCATTATTCTAAGTACTTTTGTGTATAAACACCTCTGACACTCAAAGTGGGCATTTCTATAGAAGAGAAAAATGAGGCTCAGAGGTCGTGTTGGCGCCAGAACTTAGAATAAGACAGTCCGGTCTTACGGCTACTCCAGGCCTAGTCTAAACCAAGGGCGGGCAGACCCTGGTTCCAACTTTATTGGCACACAGCCACTCATCCATTTACATATTAGACGAAGACTTTCTGCACTATACAAGCAACGCAGCTGCAACAGACTGTAACACCCACAAAGCCAAAAATATTAACTGGCCCATTACAGAAAAAGTTTGCCAAGCTCTGTTTTAAACCACTGCACAGCTGCTGCCTCTAGCCCAGCATATATTTTAACAAACCAATGCATCCATGACAGTAAAAATGTCAATTATATGGGAACAGGGAGGGTTCTCAGAAATTACTTAACTGCTGCCACAGTTGAGGATTTCCTTTGTTAAGACCACCCGACGTTACCTGTGTGTTCTTAGATGTACCATTCTAACTTAACAAAAGCGGTAACAGTAACTCTTGTTTAAGTGGCTACTGATTTTCCTCAATAAGCAGACAAAAATCAAACTGCTCCCACGTTTGCACTGTCCGGGCCACTCAGGAAACCTCAGGCAGGCAGAGCTTGGTCTCGCAGACTGAAGTAATAGTAATCAGGAAGTTGTGACCAGAAGAGGGGAGTTGGAAGCTTCAAGAGAATTTCACGTTATTCTTACTGAGCTGAGGAAGAAACTACGCAAGTCCCAGATTAAGCCACAGGGGGCAAAGCTAGCCCCGTGTTCTTCGCAGTGCAAGGGGGAAGCCTGGACGAGGGGGGAGACGGCAGAAAGCAAGATCGAGTAAGAGGCGGAGAGCCAGGCACCTTTCCTCCATTCCTCAAACTTCTCAAATGGGAGGAAAAAAGACAAAATACTCAGTTCTAACAGCTCCCTGTTTTATTGCAATACATCAAAGTCTGGTTAATATTAAGTGATACCAACATAAAATATTGGTGAGGAGTCTTGTTACATTTTTTACTATCCCACCTTAAATATTTCTGTGCAAAAGGGTCCACATATTGTTTGGTAGCAGAGAATCTCATACGGTTCCTTAAGACACTGAGGGCATAAAAACCAAACAACATAAAACAAGGAGTGATAAGAGGCTGAAGCAACAACGTCTTGTCCCCTCCATACACACGTATTTGTCAGCATTGTATTCTAAACAAAAGTGATCACACCCAGGCCATGCAAAACTGTACAGTAGTATTACAATGAGAAAAACCCTTAAAAATTTATAAAATAAATGATATTACACTATCAAATAAAAAGGCAGGTCATTTTGTTTTCATGAGATTTCAAGGCTGACGTGAGTCAGTTTTCCCCACTAACTGCAACGCGTCTCGTGGGGAACGGTTGTCCCTGGGGAGGAGGAGACGCCGGCCTGCCGCCAGTGCCGGGTGGGAGCCGCGCCCCATCGGAAGCAAGGCTCTCCCTATCTAGCGGGAGTCCACGGAGAACTCTGGACTTGAGTAATAATTAAAGTGATAACAAGGAAAGAGGTTTTAAAATGGGCTCAAGGAAGTGCCATGCAGCTTATCTAGATCAGGGCTGGGCCAGAGAGAGGCCGGGGAGCGAAGAGCCCAGCGAATCCCCTTGAGCTCAGCAGACGTGGCTGTGGTGGTCTGACCCGCGGCAGGAGCGCAGGCTGCCGAGTGCCCCCATCCAGAGTGGATGGTGAGCCACGCACTTGGCAAGGCCCACTCGGCTGGGAAACAACGGCGTTGGTGACCCTGCCACGGGCTGGTAGACGGCCCTGCTGCATCTGACAGGTTAGGGTGTCCGCCCACCCCTGCTCTGACTTTTCCTTAATGATACCTGAGATTCCACATAAACGCAACTGGTCTTTCTTGGAAATAGATGTGACCACTAAGTAACAAAATGACATGAGTCTAACCATATGGAAGGGGAGGCTGAGAGCCAGCTGGAAATGACAGATTGTTGTTGTAAACATGACAGGAATTTCAGATTCTCCCCTGAAGCTTGAGTATAAGAACTGGTTGTAAAACCAAATAGATGGGCCATTTTTAGTTCTCTCTCAGAGCCTTAAATCTATGCTCCCCCGGGCAAGAACATAAATCGCTAAGTGTGCGGGTATGTGTGCATAAATATATGTATATTTAATAACTAAAGAATGACATCTGCTTTAGCAGTCACTTGACAAGGGGGAAGGCTTTTGTTTTTGGCAAAAAGAAACATATATATGTACGTAATTTTATACACCCAAACACATGACAAAATTAGTCAGAATTCAAGGGTAGATAACAAATTGGCTGGACATAGATAGCACCAAATACCAACACATACAAACTATCCCAGAAATGCCTTTGAATGTATTTTTTCTTTCTACTGAGAAAGTTCCTGCTGCCATATGCATTTTTAAAATTCCCTGCATGAAAACAAAGGATGACTTCAGACAGCAATTAAGACACCTTTTCTGTGAACCCATTCCCCATCTTTTCAAATCATTCCTCTCAGAAGATTCTGAGAGTAACGGGCTTCATATTTAAGCATGGGACAAGACCAGTAGGCTGATCATTATCTTGGGAAAATCCTCCCCAAAACTAAAACCCCAGCAGTGTTTCTCTCCCACAGTCCTGAACACACTTGGGACTGCTCTACTGTGACTGATGAGACTACTTACGGTGGCAGGGAAAATCAAAGTGCTGCGGTGCGATCCATGGGGTTAATGTGAACAAGGTGCCTGGCGAGCCTGGCAGCCAAGACAAGCCTCAGCAGCTCTCTCCCATCTGCCTCCCGGGGTGGGACAGTCTGACTCACTGAAGTGGAGCCCAGACTTTAGGTAGGGTTATATTTTGATCCTAAAAGCATCTTTTGAAAAATAAGCACCTATAGACAACAAAAATCCACAATTTACAAACTAGTGGCTTGGTGTAGAGTCTCGGCTTGGGTCTGTCTCCTCTCTGCCTTGGAAGAGAAGGGAGAGAGGAGAGGGTGATGGGAGAGGACAGGGGGGTGAGAAGGGTGATGGCGGCTGGTCACGAGCACCCAGCAGTTGGCTGGAGAGAGGGTTCCCTCCTCTCCTCCAAGTACCAAGTTTAGGGAGCTACCAGAGTCAGATGGCAGCAACCCAACTTGAGGTCCAACTCTTGAAACTGTGATGTACAGAAGTATTTTTACACTCTCAAAAAGCAAAAAGATTTGGGAAATTAGAACTGTGCAGCAAATTAGGCCCATCCAAAATAAAATATAATCAAATTTGAGCTAGCACCAAATCCAGAAAGTTGAAGTGTCAAAGCTTTTATTTTTTTAATTCCCTATTCTAAGTGTCTGCAATATCATCCCCGCCAGGACCCTCTCCTTCCTCGCTGAACCTCAGCAATCTCCGCACAGCACCAGCGTGGACGGCCGTCACGGAAAGGCGGCGAGTGGTCAAATGACAGGGTCTGAACACGCAACCTGGATTAGCAACTGCAGGAAACCTCCTTCATTTTTGCTTAATTTTAAAGAAAAGAAGAGAAAATCCTGTTTCTATTTCTCAGAGAAACTTAGACAAAAAGTAAAAGAGAAGCAGAAACTCTTTACTTCCATCAGGTATTTTTCTATCCTTCTCATGTGCTTAACTGGTAAAATGACTCTGTTGAAATAAATTCTTCTGGTTCTGCATCTCATTTCCTTACGGCAACTAAAGCGGCAGGAATCCGAATGGACACGGAACTAGCGACAGTGGAGAGAGGACGCCAGTCCGCACGGCCACGCGGGCTCACGTCCTGCCCCGCAAGCGGCTTCATCACAGCCGGTTTCCACTGGGCATGGGAAAGAACATTTGGTTAAGGCTGTTCGAGTCCTTGCTTTTGAGGTTTTATATTATTTGGTAACAAAAACCTTTCCCCCAGGCTTATCTGGGCGCTCACACCCACCCTCAACAAACAGACTCCTTCCTGGGAAGCTGTCTCCAGCCCTGGGACGCACCTCTTACTGCGACAAGGGGAGGAGCAGGGTTAGCCCAGGAGAAAAAGCGCTTGGACAAAACTTTCAAGGACCTTCAGAAGCCACGACACTCCCTGTGCCCTTTCAACTGGAAGGGATCAGAGGGGACAGAATTGTATTTTTACATTCATCAGCAGAAGATATCAAAACATAATAAAAAATGAGAAGTGTGGTTCCCATTCTACCACTAGAAAAAGAAACGGCTTGGGTAGCGGTGGGTTTGCCTTTTCATGCTGCTGCTGAAGTGGCTTCAGATGTTAAAACTCTGGTTCCAGGTCGCAGTGCAAACTAAAGCTCCCCAGTGACTGCAGCCTTTCTGAGGACAGGGTGCTAAAGGGAATTCGGATTCCTCCGGCTCTCCCTCTACCAATGTCAGCTTGAGGCCTGTCTACCCTTTATGTTACTCACTTAGCTGGGAAACGGACAAGAAACAACACAATTTCTTTAAATTAAATGATCTCTTTCTCTGATATATGCATCCATCTTTCACTGAATACTAGATGCTTCTTTTGACTATATACATTCAGTATTTAACTTCTACATTTATGTATTCATTTAAACTCTGTATTGTAGTAAAATATGCACTGCTTTAATTCAAAAGGATTTCCTGGCAACAGTCAGTGGACACTCGCCGCGGGTGCTGAAAGAGAGCTCAGTGTGCAGCTCCAGGGTTGGACGCTCCCCTTCGGACGCAGAGAATCCCACGCGCTATTTCAGGACTATAATGAGACTCTGCTGTGAAAACAAAATCTGTCTAGTCTTAGTCTTATCACTTACATTTGTGTAATCTGTCTATTTAAGCTACCTTTTGGGGAAGGAGTAAAATAGTATTGAAAGCAACTCTAAGAGTATGGAATGAAATCAATATTAATCTAGCTGCTTAATGAAAGTCTGCCTTGGCTGTTGCTGAGGCCGAGAAGCATGGATCTGCGAGTTGTGTCGTCAGAACTCCCGAATCCCTACCCTGCTACTGCTGCGAGCCCCGGGTCCTTTCCAGGCTGAGTGGAGCGAAGGGATGAAAGTGAGAGAAGAGGCGAGTGGGGGGAGCTGAGAACCAGAGCCACCTGGCGCCCAGGTCCCAGCACGAAAGCAGCTCACGGGTCCCAGCTCCCGCGGTCAGTGCTCTCCAGAGAGAGGCTCTTGGTCTTTCGGGGTGAAACTGGACTTGGGGGGCTGCTCAGGTTGGAACTGTTGGAAGCTGTGGAATGCCTCGGAGAATCAGAGTCCTGTAAGGCCCAAAGTAAAACGTAATGAGAAGCAGAGGCAGGAGGGAAGACGGGATGACTCGGGTTACCACCCCTCCAGCCACCCTGACCAAACGACCTTAAGGGGCTTGAAGCTAAGTAAGAGGCACAGAACAAAAAAATGCTCAGAGTCCTTTCTGCAGGCCTACAGAACCGTAGGTATTTTCACACAAAAACTGTGAGAAGTCTGAATACCCCGAGGAAAACTGCAGTTTGCAACCCAAGTGACATGCTCTGCTGTTCCCTGGCAGACAGTGGATGCCGATGCATGCTGCGGCGGAGGCCAGCCTCCAGGTGGTGGCATTACTGGGTGAATGCACTAGTCTCTTTGATACCTGATGTCTCCAAAACCCTGTCTCTAGGCATAGCTGCTACCCACACCTCACTCACCTCTCCGTCGTAGTCCCTCGCCGGGGCATCGCTTCCTTGGTCCATGCCTCCGGAAGACAAAGAGCCCTCTGATGGGGAGGGCATGGGCTGCCGGTTTGCGTTGTAGCTTCCTCCAGAGAATTCCCTCTTTAATGCACTGCCATTCTGTGCAGATGACCCTATGGCACATCACGCGGGCAAAATTTTATGTATGTGGAAGAGGACAATAATTTAGAGAGCGTGCAGACTGCTCAGCTGACCAGCCATTCTTCTCAGGCCCCAGAGTCATCCTCCCCTGATGGACAGGAAGTCCAACCGCTGTGCCGTGGCCCCTGGTCTCCAACTCCTGGCCTCAAGTGATCGTCCCACCTCGGCCTCCCAAAGGGCTGGGATTACAGGCATGAGCCACCGCGCCCGTGCCCAACTTTTAGTCACAGTTGAACCTTGAGGGGACTATCGCCCCAGCAGATAGCTTGATTGCAACCTCATGAGAAACCTTCAGTGAGAAACATTCAGCCTACAATGCTCTCAGATCCGTGACCCTAAGACCCTATGTGAGATGATGTCTGCTATTTTAAGCTTCTAAGTTAGAAGAGATGCAGCAAGACATACAAGAGATACTAATAAAGCCTCATGCATCTTTATATTGCTAGAGCCTAAAATCAATACCTGGGCTGTTTGCTGAATAAACAACAACAAATGAATGAAGGAAACTCAGTCTGCATCAGGAGACTGGAATTCAAATATCTAAGATTCAAGAATACAGGGCAACAAATAAGTTTTCTGACTGACTGATCTTTTTTTTTTTTTTTTTAAAATTTTTAGAGACAGGACCCCACTCAGTTGCCTGGGCTGGAGTACAGTGGCTCAATCACAGCTCACTGCAACCTTGAACGCCTGGGCTCAGGCGATCCTCTCGCCTCAGCTTTCCTAGTGGCTGGAACTACAAGCATGTAACACCAGGCCCGGCTAATTGTTTTAATATTTTGTAGGGACAGGGTCTCACTATGTTGCCAGGCTACTCTAGAACTCCTGGTCTTAAGTGATCTTCCCGCTTTCACCTCTCGAAGTGTGGAGATTACAGGTGTGAGCCACCGCACCTGGCTAAAATGACTTTTTAAATGTGAAATTGGATTTAGTGCAATTAGTTTCTATTGGAGTTTACTTGTATAGAAGTGAAGAAAGGTTTCACTAAAGTTGCAACTGATACATTTTGGGACTGCATTTATGTTGGCACACTCAAGCTATACTCTCTTTGATCTCTAAGCCAATGTTTAGTGCTACCAGGAAAGCATACATTTGAGAAAGTTACAGAACAACAACCCTTCGGCCAAAGAACGGTTTTCCCCAAATCAAAAGCTACACTGATCATCTCACAATCTATAACCTCATTGCTAATAATCCAGGAAATATAAAAGATCACAGTTCATTTGATGAAACTAAATTTTAATTTCTTTAATCAGCCAGATGTTCCACCTGTACATTCCTCTAACTCTGAGGTCTGCAGCTTTGAGCATCCTTGTATACTTTTACTCAGGTAGACAGTATCTTCCCTCCCCTTCCTCCCCCACCAAAAAGTTGCTCCTGGGCTGTAGCTGAACGTTAGTCTACCACGGAGCACGGTGTTTTTCTCTCTAGAGACCCTTAACTCAGGGTTCTGTTCAAAATATAGAAAAGAGATGCTGCAGTTCAGGGTAGAGTAAAAAAATAGAGGCTAATAATAAAGATTGTGAGGCAAATGAAAACAGGCCCTCGGTCATTATGATTCTACTTCCACTACCTTAGAAGAAAAGTTTGTATCTAATGGAGCCTCAAACATGCATACGGGATGAATGACAAATGTTCTCTCACTTTTGTGGTAAATGGGCACATTCCTGACTCTGTCTCTGGCCTTCTTTCGGCTAATCAAACGTGCTAATTTTCTTCCTGACTTGGGACCTCTGCACATGCCTGGAATGTCCCACCGCAGTCCCCTCTGAAACGGGGTAAATGGGAGTAAGTGGCATCACCCTAAGGCTCTAGCACAAACCTAGGAGTCATCTTTATACTCTTCCCTCCGCCTTACTTTCCCACAACTAATTCATCATCAAGTCTTCTTGTTTCTACCTCAGAAACTGTCTCTGAAGAATCTACGTCCTTCTCTCCCTTCTCTTCTCCTTTGCCACTGCCGCATCCCTCGCCCTCGCCCGCCTCCACCCGGACCACGGTGCGACCCCATCCAGATGCTGGCTTCCACCTCGCTGCCTCCAACCACTCTCCATCACAGCCACAGTGATCGTTTTAAGAACCGAAGTGAATAAAGATTCTTCCCTACTTAAAACTTTTCAAAGGCTTCCCTTTGCATTTTGAATAAAATAAAAAATGTCTTACCTTGGTCTTCAAATCCCTGCTGATCTGACCCATACCTACCTCTCCCGCTCTATTTTTTGTCACTCCCTTACTACCACCATGTAGGCGCGCTGGGCTTCTTCCAGTTAACCAAACATAACTCAACCGTGTCTCCACCGCCAGAAAGGGATGTGAGTTTCCTAATTATTCTAAGTAGGAATTCATCCCCCACAGCTACCCCTTGTTATTCTCTATTATCACACCCTGCTTATTTCCTTCAGAGCATTTACCATCACGATTTATAATCGAATTTGTCTGTGCGCATCCTGGATAGCCTGTAAGCTCTAGAAGGCCTCCAGGACTATTTGTGCCCACCAGGTATTACCCACCAGGGTCTGTGACACTGCTGCCACTTGGGAATGGCCGAGCATGTGTGAGTGAAGAATATGGCACCCGTGGGACTGGCAGAGAGGCAGCTTTGCCGGGGGAGCCCCTTCCCACAGCCCGGGCCACTTACTCGCGGACAGGCCACTGCTAGCGCTCATGGAGCGGCCTGGCTCGGGGCGGGACTTGGTGATAGATGGAATACTGACTGAGCCGCTGAACACTGTCCGGCTTTCCTGAGGCCGAGGATTCTAGAAACAAAAGTGAAAGAGATATTTTTCAGCTAGGAAGAAACTGATTTTCTGCAGAGATGTCTATTTTTTACTATAATTATGAAGAAAAAAAATTATCTTGACCAGAATGACACAGAGGAACAGATTATATAATTTCTCCCCACCCACAAAAGACCTTAACATGAAGTAGATCTCACCATAATCAAGAATACGTGTTTATACTTATTGAAATATTTATCAATAAATGGATTTTTTTGGTTGTGAAAACACTAAGTAAAAGTTATATGTTAGATGTGACAGCGAAGTACAGAATTACATGGACATTTGCAGAAAACTGAAATAAAGCTTTTTACTATATATGATTTTTTTATTTTTTATTTTATTTATTTTTATTTTTTCTCCTCCTCTGTCGCCTCCCTGTATGATATTTTTATTTGCTTAGGATAACAGCTGCCTGAGTCCATTTGGAGGAAATCTAATTAAAATTACATTCTCCTCAAGACAACGCTTTGTCGCTGTGACACTGGACATGCCATTCGCACACTCACATCATCAGCCGCCAGGCAAAATCCTTACTGACACACACAGCAGTACGATGGGTCACGAATACGACACCGAAACACTCACAGCCTGGATGAAGTGAGTTACCTTGGAAATATTACTTTGAGAAGTTTCCATCTAATTATTGAGCAATTTTGGTAGAAAATGGGCCACAGAATGTTTGTAAATCACACACACCTAAAGGAGAGCCCTGGAGGTGGCACGTAGGGAGAGCTGCCTGGTGCAACCAGGAACGGAGAGCAACCAGCCTCCCTCGTGGCTGCAAGCTTTTCAGACCAGAGTGGGGGGTGTCAGGTCTGACAGAAGTCCAGAGGAGGGAAAAGTATTTCAGTATTCTTCATAAATCCTTGACTAGGCAAACTACACATGCCATAGTATTAACATCTCTTTTACCATCTACAAGGCTTTCCCTATTTGTTGACATAGTCCCAGCCTCATGTAAGCATTTTCTGATGCAAAAGGTCTCGATTTGATTTCTTCCCATTTATAAACAGATTTACATATATTTGGAAAATTTATCTACTCCTTATTAATTTTTCTTTCGTAGCCACAAAAACGGTGGTGATTTTACTAGCGCACAATACCTATTTCCAGGCAGCCTCCCCTCTCCTTCATCAGCGGCTCCCGAGAGAGGACACAAAGGCAGCGCGTGGCTGCTGGGCACAGCCAAGCCCGGAAAGAGACCCCCGCTTGCATCTGGGCTGCACAGCTTGTTGACAGCAGGCCTGGGGCTTGTGACATTCGGAGCCTCCATTTCCTCAGCTGCATTATGGGGATAACAACTGCCTTGTGGGGCTTTTCTGAGGATTAAAGTAACTATACTAGTAAAAAGAAAGCACTTAGCCCTGTCGCACTAGGAGTCTTCCTTTTCCCCGCTCTGATGATGATCACATACCGTCATCTGCAATGTCACTTTCAACCTTCCCTTCAATCACATCAAAATGTTATTTTGGGCCGGGCGCGGTGGCTCACGCCCGTAATCCGCGCACTCCGGGAGGCCGAGGCGGGAGGATTGTTTGAGCTCAGGAGTTCAAGATCAGCCCGAGCAAGAGTAAGATCCCGTCTCTACTAAAATTAGAAAGAAATAGCTGGACAACTAAAAATATATAGAAGAAATTAGCCGGGCATGGTGGCGCATGCCTGTAGTCCCAGCTACCTGAGAGGCTGAGGCAGGAGGATCCCTTGAGCCCAGGAGTTTGAGGTTGCTGTGAGCTAGGCTGACACCACGGCACTCTAGCCGGGGCAACAGAGTGATACTCTGTCTCAAAAAAAAAAAGATGTCATTCTGCCAGGGAGAAAAATCACAGATATTACATGTGTTAAACGAGACCATAACTACATTAAAAAATGCAATAAACAATCACACATTAAAAGTAGTCAAAAGTTCAAGTTTTGTGACTTTCTCAAAGGATTGATTTGTTAAGTAAAGCCAATTAACAAATCTGAGTTTGAGTATAACATGCAACTTTCCTTTGAAAAGAGATGCTCTCGTCATATAATGCTATAGGCTAACTTTACCACAGGGTGTTCCTCTACCTTTTCTACACTGCCAGAAAATCACAGATAGTCATGGCCACTAACACACAACAAAAGTGACTAGAAAATACATTTATCAACCTGTTGTTCCCTAAGCATTAATTCATTAAAATTGCCTGCTTTTTTTCTGAAAAGTAATACTCATGAACTGTAGAAATATATAAATAATGATGAAATCATAAAAGAGACCAAAAACAGGTCACTTGTGAATTCACCAGATACTACTAACAATTTGATATGTTTGCTGTCCATCTTTTCTTCTAATATAATTTTTTTTAAAAGAGTTGACCATACTGTGTCCTGCTTTTTTTCAAATGCATTAGAACAGCAAGCTGCGAACTAAGAATAAAATCCTAAAGCCCTCTGCTAACTGGACTCCTCTTGGCCAAGAGACCCCAGAAACACCTTGAAACTGAGTTCTCAGCCATTACAGGATGGGAGAGATAAAGCACAGTTACAAATGCACATTATTTCCGTTTTTCATAAATATTCATGACTCCTACAGCTTGCTGAATATGTGCATTTGACCACCCCATTCAATATAAAATCTTGTGGCTTTTGTCTGTCCTCTTGAAGCACAGGTACCGAGTTTCTGGCTGGGGCTCTGCTTTCTAGCCTATTGGAATGGCTGCCCAACAGGCTGCTACCCTTTATGAGAAACAAAGCTCTCCTTTTTCCAAAGTATAAACCTTGTTAATTATTTTAGTTAACAAAGCTAAGTAGTGTCTTTTAAAACATTACAATTGTCTGCCTCAATTTACTGATTCAAAAGCACTAAATCTTTTTTAATCACTTGGGGCTCAGGAAATAATTACTCTTTTTTCTGGTAGCTTAAGGTAGAGGATACATCAGAGAAATTTACCCATATACTTGTCATACATTGATAATTAAACTGTTTGTGGTATGACTTACGTTTGTTCATGACTTATGTTATTTAATGTTAACAGAAATCTGTCTTAACTGAATGGCTTTACAAGTTTCAGCACAAGAAAAGGCCTACATGCTTAAACTGCATTTTACATACTTCACTAAATGTCCTTGTACCTGCCCTTTAAACACAGACAACCAGGGGAATGCTGTTGGTAGACATGCCCTCCTCCTGGCCCTCCGCTTGTTTGGGTTGACAGATTAGTTTGATCTGGTTATTTAGTAAGCACACAGTTCATGACTGTTTCTAGACTCATTTCTTTAATCATATTATCATTTCTTATACTGACTGCTATTATGACAACATTAAACTCCAGCACCTAAAACAGGTGATGAAAAGTATCTGTTGAATATATGAATGGATTATATCTATAATCCCAATTTTCTACTGTAATTGAGATTAATTCAGTTGGCAAAGTAATTCGTGAATTTCAAATTATGATCCTTTCTGCAGAACAGTGTTCTAGTTAATACTGGTTTGATGTTACAGGTGTGTGTGTGTGTGTGTGTGTGTGTGTATCTGTATGTGTGTATATTTTAAAGACACAAAGTACATTTTACTTGTATTGTTTGCGTAAAATAACATTTTCTGGGAATCAATGAATAAAATGGTAGCAATTCTTCAAATAACTTGATTTGTATGCTAACACTTAACAAAAGATGACTATCTTCTTTGCTATAATATGGTACAGGTCAAATAATTTAACATGGAATACCATGAAATGAGCACAAATACTTAAGGCTTTTGAGATTAAAAGAAACAAGCAATAAAGAAATGCACTATTTCTAGCTCTTTGAGGTATTTCTAAATTCTTTTCCACAAAGGTTGCACTAATTTGCAGTCCCACCAGCAGTGTAAGGGTGTTCCTGTCTCTCCACATCCTTGCTAGCATTTGTTGTTTTGGGATTTTTTGATAGAGGCCAATCTCACTGGGGTTAGGTGATTATCTCATTGTGGTTTTGATTTGCATTTCTCTAATGATCAGAGATGTTGAGCATTTTTTTATATGTTTGCTGGCCATTATTCTGTCTTCTTTTGAAAATACCATTCGATCCACCAATAGCACTATTAGGCATCTACCCAAAAGAGCAAAAGACATTCTGTGATAAAGACATCTGCACCCAAACGTCTATGGCAGCACAATTCACTATTGCAAGGATGTGGAAACGACCCAAGTGCCTGTCAATCCATGAGTGGATTATTAAAATTTGGTATATGTATACAATGGAATATTACTCAATCATAAGAAATGACAGTGATCTCGAACCTCTTATATTTTCCTGAATTAAACCCATTATCCAAACTGAGGTATCACAAGATCGGAAGAATGGGCTCCATTTGTACTCGCCATCAAATTGGCACTGACTGATGAACACCAGGTGCTCACATGGCAGTAATACTCTCCAGGGATTAGGGGGATGAATGGGGTAAACCCACAACTAAAGAACACGGGGAGCATTGTAAAGGAGAAGGGAATGCCTCTAACCCTCGCTTGAGTGAGGCAAACACATAAAATGTAACCATAATGTTTGTACCCTCATAATACCCTGAAATAAAAAAATATATATATATGCCACCGTGAAGCCAAAATTCACATACAACAACATTTAATTTAGAAAGTAGGGAAATGCTACAATCTGGATAGGTACATACCAAGTTATCTCAGGAAAATTTATTTCCACATAAAAAATTGGAATAAATCTATTTAAAAAAAAGAAATGCACTATTTCTAATTTCGTCAGTATTTTCACGAATGAATATTGGAATTTCATAAAATACCTTATCTAGCAAAACAATTGAATGTTTTCCTTTCGGTTAGCAATATGACAAAATTCTATTAAAGGAGTATGCAATGGTGAAAAAAAAAGAAATGTACTACTGTGGCTAAAAAATATTTTTAGTTATAATAAAAGTCTAGAACTGGAACTTCAGTTCCAAGATGCCATGAAATTGTGAGACTCCAAGGAGAGGAGTCTATAATAGTCTGAGTAAGTTTGCAGTACTGAGCTTTCTACATGCATCTGAAACACCTGAGAGAATGTTACGGCAAAGCAACTAACAAAGGCCCAAATCTAGCAATCAGGAAAATAAACAATAATACCATTCTGAAAAACCCCAAATCATACATTTTGAGTATGATTCACATGGAAGTTGGCTGGTTAGCTGAGCTCAAATTCAACCACTGTCATTTTGGTTCATTTACAAAATTTGCAAAGTCCATGTAATTCTTAGTGTGTTATTTGAAAGCAAATGCTTTACCTTTCTTCTCTAAGCAAATAAAAAAATTAAAACAAATAGTCAGTGCTAGCAATTCAACATTCACGCATGTAGGAGCAACCCTATATGACACAAGCAGCGTGTGAACAATACAGCAAAGCTCAAAAGAGATGGGAATATCAGTTTCAACCTATGTATTTTATTGTCTTTTCTATAAACCTTAAGACATGTTGGTGGTGTCCTTTTCTACAAATCAAACCTACTCTAAATAGCAAAAATTAAGCTTATAAAATATACCAGTAATTTGGTAACACTGAATGTTGAAGTAATAAAGGAATGATACATAACAAAATATGTTTTGTAAAAAAAAAAATCAGTTTATCATCCAGAGCTACAGTTAAATAAACTTCATTATAAAGTGACAAGAAACCTAAGCCTCTGGTCCTTGCTAGGTACAAATATGCTTAAGATTAGGGTAAAACTTCCATTGATGGTGCAGTGTTTCTACTAATAGATGACTAACTTTAGTAACACTTCCATCATCTTTCACACGAAAAGTTCCTGATTAACTTACACATTCATCTGAAATCCACCCCTGCCATCTGTTACCAAGCAAACTATGGCTTATTTTACCATATTTAATTTTATTTTCTCAAATAAGACATTTAAATGATATAATAATTTAATGTTAATGACAATGATGTTTAAAACATAACTGAGAATAATTTTACATCACAAAAAATATACTTCCCACTCTACAGCTAATTTTCTAATTGGAAAATTACTTTACTATATATACAAATTAAAAAATCAATGGTACTATTGTTCTAAGCCAGGGGGCATTATGGGAAATGAATTTGCAAGATACAATCCAAATTATTTTACTATCTGCAAAACTAACTTCAGAAAATGTTCCCTTGAAGTTAGTATAAGCATACACCACTTGATAGACATACACAGACATACAGCTCTTCATCCCACTGCAAAGCCACTGGTAGCTGAATGGAAGGGACCGAGAGCAGATGCCATGGTCCTTCAGAATGCAGCATGCTTTTTTTTTTTCCTCTCTTTGATTTAGTTTTTCTTAGATAATGGTTGGAATTAAATACATACCATCAACTCAAAGATGAGTAAATTTAACTGATTTTTGGAATTTTTTTCTTGTTACTCTTTAAAAATATTCATTTTTTTTACTTCTTACTTTGGAGGATTTTTTTTTGAGACAGCATTTTATTCTGTCGCTTGACTAGAGTGCAGTGGTGTCATCACAGCTCACTGCCACCGCAAACTCCTAGGCTCAAGGGATCCTCCTGCCTTAGTCTCTCAAGTAGCTGGGACTATAGGAGTGCATCACCACACCCGGCTAATTTTTTTATTTTTAGTAGAGATGGGGTCTCACTGTTGCTTGGGCTGGTCTCACACTCCTGAGCTCAAGCAATCCTCCTGCCTCGGCCTCCCAGAGTGCTGGGATTACAGGTGTGAAACACTGTGCCCGGCCTACTTTGGAAATTTTTAAGCTTTTCAAAAAGGGGTTTATTGTAGATAGAAGGTCCGTGGATAGGCTCTACCATATCCTTTAACCTCACCAAATATAAAAATTTTCTCTCAGTGATACTGGTTATAGGATAATGAACTATAAAAATTTCAGAAATTCCAGGAACCCTTTTCTGTTTAACAGAATAAAGATCCACTGGGGGGGCTGTTTCTCATGATGGTATCTGAAATGGAAAATCTTTTATTATACATAGATAAACCTCTAATACCACTTCAAAAATAAAAATTGAAATCCTATTCTTCCAACTTTTTCTTCAAAAGAAGAAACAAAATAGAAATGGAATCAGAGGAAGAGGAGGAAGAGTAGGAGTAGAAGCTTGACAGAAGAGATACGGGCCAAAGGAAACCATTCACAAGATGGTACCCCCAGCACGGTTACTTGTTAAGCCAGGCAACAGGAAATCTGTACATGGTTAGTAAAAGTTAACACCTGACTCAGCTGTTCATACCCTCAGAGTCATAAAGCTTGGTGTACCAGGGACAGAGCGTAGAGACGGGGAATACTCAGGGTTTATGGACTCAGGAGAGAGAAATTTTTCAGCAGAATTAACAGTCATGTGATAGATGTGCTCAAAGTTGATCGGAGAGGAGATCGGACCGGAGTGATGATGAGGGGATGTGTAAGGGAAACCTGGCTATCACAAACAACAAAAAGAAGAAAAAAGGTAATAAGGTGATGAAAATGGATTCACATTTCAGACAACATGCACATAGAACAAGTGCAGTAGCATCTTACATCAAAACTGAATTCTTAATGAAATACTTTTAGGCTTTAGAAAGTTAAATTCTGTAATACTCTTGCCAGTTACTTAAATAGCTGATTCGCAAAAGATCATTCTCCTTATAAAATTATTCTTTTATTATTATAGTTAGGTGAGTAGAAACTGGACTTTCAGAGATGCAAGACTTCCAGAGTTTAGTTCAGTATTTTCTTATGTGATACAATCAAAACATGGCAAAAATCTACCAGAAACATTAAGAATACAAAAGGCAAAAAACAAGCAAGAAAAGGACAAGTGAACCTACAATAGCTTCTAACTAGACATGCTATGAAACTGTTTCTTTAGAAATCTAAAACCATTTAAAATAATTCCCTGGTATTTATGTACTTATATGTTTGCTTTTATTGATCTTATTTCCCTAATAACAAAAAGAGTAACTACGGGATATACTAATTATTGGTTTACCTTTAAGTAGCCCAAACTTATCTCCATTTAGACGCCCAAAAGAAAACATTTGTTTTTAACAAAGGAACAATTTTCCCTTCAATGTTGAAGTGTATTTTTAAAATATGAAATAATATAATACCAAAGTTACAGAAAAAAGTTTTTGAAGTCAAGGACTCTAATTTTTTCAGATAAAATAACTACTTCTGAATATGTGGGAACCATCATTCAATTGCCAGTGACCATCACTAATTCTAATGAGACTTTTCAAGGTTCAGTTCTTTTCTTTTTTTTTTTTGGAGACAGGGGTCTCACTCTACTGCTGAGGCTGGAGTGTGGTAGTGTGATCCTGTCATCATAGCTCACAGTAGTCTGGGTTCAAGCAATTCTTCTGCCTAAGCTTCCCATGTAGTAGGACTACGGGTGTGAGCCACCACGTCTGGTTAATCATTTTTCTATTCTGTGTAGAGACAGGGTCTCATTCTCATTCAGACTGGTCTTGAACTCCTGGCCTCATGTGATCCTCCTGCCTCAGCCTCCTGAGTAGCTGGCATTACAGGTTCAAGCCACTGAGTTCAAGATTCAGTTCTTGAAAAACAACTGTTTCTGGAAAACATAATCTCTTCATTAAAGGCAGAGGTTGAATGATTTGCTAGAGAAAATGCTGCTTGAATCCAGCATGATTTATATTCCCTTGAGTTGAGATGAGCTTGCTTCATAGAAAGACCTCATAAATTATCTAGGCTTAAAAGAAAGGCTTCTATGTATGATATTGTTTTTATCCTAGAGAAATGAGTTAAATCAGAACTTTCTAAAGTCGTTTCTAAAAAGGAAAAAAAAACTATTAATGTACATGTATCAATAACTTTGATTTTAAGAAGCAAAATTACTTCTTCAAGCCCCAAGAGGTCACTGAGCTAAAAATTTTATCTTTATTAACAATTTTAGGAATAGATAAAAAGCTAGGGAAAATGTAATGTCGTAAAAATAAATCTTCTAGAGGTAAAATATTATTCTTCCATTCTGTTGGAGAAAATCTATTTTTTTTATTACCAGCAACCACTTGTAAACAAGGTAAATGATAAAAAAGAGTCAAGAAAATGAACACAGTATATATCTCTAAGAGACACACACCATCTTATATTATATTAATTGCTTATATTACCTTGGCTCACTAAGATACAAGTAAAAAGTTGGCATTTGACACAAGAGACAAGAAAATAAAACGATGCCCTTAGCCTCATTGCCCTTTCACACTCAAAGAGCTACAATCCTATTTCAGGATCATGTGACACAAAAGAAACAATTAACCTTCTAAAGATATCTAACAAACTTTCTAAGCTTATAAGTATTTCATAGGAAGGAAAGCAATACTGATTTGAATAAATTAAAACACAAAAATGTCTGGGGCACATGCTCTATGCACAAATGACAACATGTGGCTTTGGTATTTGAAAACTCTTATATATGTTAACATTAGAAAAATTTAATTCATCTTTATTTTTTGAAAATAGTTCATAATGGTTCCATTCCAATAGAAAGAACATATTAAAATCTGAGAAAATATTAAAATGTCACAAGCTTTTCAATGACTAGACACATGCACAAGTACAGACAAGCATACTATAGTTATTTTCATACATGCATATTATTACATTGTTTACCAGAATCTACCCCGAGATAAACATAGCTCTGGGCACATAGTTAAGTGCTCCAGAAATATTTGTTAGGTCATTAAATGTATGTCTGTAAAAAAGCCCCAGCTTATACATCCTTTGGTAGTGAAATGAAAAAAGTTATGTGAAAATAAAATTTGGCTGTGAAGAACAGGAATTTAGACACACAAAATCTTTGATGCATACTACATGCACAGGTGAAGAAACAGGTTTCAAAAATTTACACCAACTTCTTGTCCTGAAAATACAAAAGCACTCACTTGATGAGAAAACATTAAAGGAAGGGAAGGCACAATAAAAACCAGATTGAACTGCTAAGGCAAAGAATCTTTGGGAAATGCTACCTGAACTTGTTTTGCTTAGTAATAAAGACTAGACCTTGTTTTGAACAAAAAATAATATGGAGATTTTTTTTTTCCTTTAAGTGGTGGGAGGGTGAGGGGAGAGAAAGCAGGGTAAGGAGGGATGCTTTGCTACAAAAGTTCTTACAATGTTTGAAATTTAACACTTCAGAGTCAGGGTGCACAGTTATTAGGTATGAAGGTCTGAAAGAATTCTGGAACATTAGGCAAATTGATTTTTCTCCTAATGGCAGAAGAATACCAAGCAGAATATCATCTTGTTAAACACTGAAACTGTTCCAACTTAAGGAAAATACTGTAATACGTGAGATATAATAGAATTTCTACAAAACTTTTCTATAACTGTTTGAATGAGATAAAAAATATATTCCTTTTTATGCACTAAAATGAAACAAAAGTGAAAGAACTTTTTTTTTTTTTTGAGACAGAGTCTCACTCTTTTGCCTGGGGTGAGTGCCGTGGCGTCAGCCTAGCTCACAGCAACCTCAGACTCCTCGGCTCAAGTGATCCTCCTGCCTCAGTCTTCCAGGTAGCTGGGACCATAGGCACACGCCACCATGCCCGGCTAATTTTTTCTACATAGGTTTAGTTGTCCGATTAATTTCTTTCTAGTTTTGGTAGAGATGGGGTCTCACTCTTGCTCAGGCTGGTCTTGAACTCCTGAGCTCAAAGGATTGGCCCGCCTCGGCCTCCCAGAGTGCTCGGATTACAGGCGTGAGCCACCGCGCTGGCCAGAACTTTTACTTTTAAAAGGATATCTATTAAAATCTTAACTACTGAAGTAATTTTCTACTTGCTAATGTTTTGCTTTGCAACATGTGTTAGTTTGAAATTTGTATCCCTCTATCCCCACATAATGCTAACTACATATCATGTATTGGAAAAACTATTTACTAACTAAATTTCAAAAAGTTTAATTAAAATAGCACATAACACTTGATTTATCAAAAAAAGCTATAAATATATTCACATTTCAGTTTTTTTAATTTTTAAAATTCTCTTTATTTTTTTGAGACAAGGTCTTGCTCTGTGTCCTGTGCTCAAGGGCAGTGGAATGACATTATAGCTTACTATAACCTCTAAGTTCTGGGCTCAAGAGACCCTCCTGCCTCAGCCTTCCATGTAGCTGGGGCTATAGACGTGCGCCACCATACCTAGTTAATCTTTTTCTGTTTTTTGTAGAGACAGGGTCTTGCTCTTGCTTGGGCTGGTCTCAAACTACCATCCTCCTCTTGCCTCAGCCTCCTAAAGTGTTAGGATTACAGGTGTGAGCCACCATGCTCGGGCAAAAATTTCTCTTTACTGACGTATTTTGTGCCTGACATTGTACCTTCCATAAGGAACATCAAAAGAGGCTTTTGACTGTATGGTTATGTTATTAAAGGAGATTAAAGGAAAAGCAGACTGAGAACTTTAAGCAAATGTTCAGAATGGGAAAAGAATGGAAATCTGAGAAATCTGAGATCTCACTCCTAGGCAAAATTTGAAAAAATAGTATAGCTTTTATATAGGATAGACAAATAGAACAGTTTTGATATTTAATGTACTCAACCTTAACTTTTTTACTTAGTTTAACTATATCAAGATTAACTATAATCTAGTTTTTACATATTTTATTTATATTTACTCAGTACAGCGAATAAAAACTTCCTATTCCAAAAGGGGAAGTGACTACTGAGAATGATTTGAATTCCACAAAGGAAGGT
Source organism: Avahi laniger (assembly GCA_963575035.1). Classification (NCBI taxonomy): domain Eukaryota; kingdom Metazoa; phylum Chordata; class Mammalia; order Primates; family Indriidae; genus Avahi; species Avahi laniger. Next base: position 1,719 of record CAUYSK010087197.1, on the reverse strand, counting down.
ATATTACTATGACCATATAATAATAATGTTTTGATGATGAAAAATGATAACAATGTCATATTTATTCATAAGCAAACAGGGATGACTGATTAATTGGGATAATCACAATGAAGAACTCAGACTTAAACAAATGTAGACATTTTTCTTCCCATGATATAAATGCAAAACTCCCTTTAAAAGTTTAGTTTTTTACTTTAAAAAACTTGACTGCACACCAAACTGTATTATCTATCATTTTGTCTCTCAGTGATAGATGTTTATATCTTCTATCACGGTAGTGTTGATAATGTGGTTAATTAAGACGGATTTCCTTACAAAGAGATTTGGGTCAAAATTTACAAATCATCTCCCAAATTGCCACAAACTATAAATTATACTTAACATTCTATGCAAAATTTAGTTTCTATCACCACCAATCATAAGGGTCATATTAAAGTTTTAGTTTGCTGAGAGTACTATGATATTGAAATGTTAAGAACAAACAGAGCCTGGATAATTAGCTAATTTCAACAATATATTCTTAATCTCAACATAACAGGTCTGTGAACCCAATCTTCATATTGTTAAAACATAACCATTTTCCTATATTGTACTTTTTAATGTATGATTGACCAGGCAACATGTTTATAATTGGGCAAAGGAAAAAGATTTAATTTCACTATAAGCTGAAAGGTACGACCATTAATGACCAAACTAATGGAGTTGTCTGGAAAAAAATAAGTAGCCCAAATATCCATACTGAATTGTTAAAACTTAGTGAAATTTTAGTGATTTGGTAACCAAGTTCTGAACTTGGTACAGAACCTCTCCAATTCTGGCAGTTTCTTCTACCAGCAACAGTAAAATTTCTAGAGTATGGAACTGAATAAGAACTTGATTTGTTTGGTTTTTGATAGATGTCTACATTTTATGTTTTTTTCATCAGGTATGTCAGCATACATCTTAGACATACTGTGATACACTGAGAGAAACACTTCCTCGTTACACTGATAATTAATACATCCTTGGAAGTCTATGCATGTATTTAAGCCTATGTATCTATCCTCCCTCACCCCATTCGTGTTCACACTTACTCTTCACTCCTCTTACCATGGGCAGGTCTTTTAGGATCTGTATTCCATCTCCAGGACCCATGTGTGCTATGTGGTTAAAATTAGTTGGATTAGAAATTAATTTATTTCTCATTTCTGGATCTCGTAGCATCTCCCTGTAAGACAAAACACCTATTTAGATACTTTTTCCATAATCTAGGTACTTAAGAAAAAAATTAAGCATATTTTAATCTTTTTTTACAAAAATAAAACTACTAAATCATGTTAATAAGGATATAATTAGAAAAACAGAATATACTCAGTTAAAAATTCACTTCTTTAGAACGTTTTCTTTTAAATTTTAAATAAAAGATCTTATGATTTTGTGTGCAAAAACAGGGTCCTTTTAAATGCTTAAGACATCAAAGAAAAGCTCCACTCTATTTCATAGATAATTCTGAACATTTTATGTATCTCCTTTTTTTTTTGTTTTTTGAGACAGAGTCTCACTCTCTTGCCTGGGCTAGACTGCTGTGGCGTTAGCCTAGCTCACAGCAACCTCAAACTCCTGGGCTCAAGCAATCCTCCTGCCTCAGCCTCCCAGGTAGCTGGGACTACAGGCACGCACTACTGTGCCCAGCTAATTTTTTCTATTTTTTTAGTTGTTTAGCTAATTTCTTTCTATTTA
>CAUYSK010087196.1:0-12399 GCA_963575035.1 Avahi laniger | reverse complement strand
ATTGTGGGGTGTGGAGCAGATCCATTTCCAAACTTGCTCATCTGGTTATTACCCAAATGTAGGTCCTTATAAGCCCTTCTACTGAGGGCCTCATTTCCCCACTAACTATTAACCAGACACCTCTCTCCTTGGTTACTTGCCACATGGATCTCTCCAATGGGCAGTTCACAACATGGCAACTGATTTTTATCAGAGTGAGCAGGAGAACAAGGAAAAGAAAGTGCTAATATTTAGCTCCCATATATAAGTGAAAACATGGAAGATTTGTCTTTCTATTTTTGGCTTATTTCACTGGGTATAATATTCTTCAGTTCCATCCATGTTGTTGGAAATGACAGAATTTTCTTCTTTTATAGGGCTACATAATATTCCATTGTGTATGTGTACCATAATTTCTTTATCCATTCATGTGTTGATGGACACTTAGGTTGAATCCAAATCTTGGCTATTATTGTGAATGTGCTGCAATACACATGGGAGTGCAGATATGTTTTCCATATACTAATTTCCTTTCTTTTTGATATATACGTAGCAATGAAATTGCTTGGTTATATGGTAGTTATATTTGTAGTTTTGTAAGGAACCTCCCTACTATTCTCCATAATGGTTGCACTAATTTATATTCCCTCCAAGAGTGTAGGAGGGTTTTTCTTTACCCACATTCTCACCAGCATTCATTATTGCCTTATTGTCTTTCTTTTTGATAAAAGCTATTTTAACCGGGGTTGGATGATATCTCATTGAAGTTTTAATGTGCATTTCTCTGATGACAAATGATGTTGATTTCAATGGAGAGAGAGATTGATGGTTACTAGAGGCTGGGAAGTGTAGGGGGAGGGGATAAAGTGGGGATGGTTAATGAGTGCAAAAATATAGTGAGATAGAATGAATAATATTTGATGGCACAGGTGACCATAATAAACAATAGTTAGCATATACTTTAAAATAACTAAAAGACTAGAATTGGTACATTCCTAACATGAAGAAATGATAAATGCCTGAGGTGATGGGTACCGTAATTGCTCTGATTTGGTTCATTCACATTCTATGTCTGTATCAAAACATCACATGTACCCTATAAAGAGATACAACTATATGTACCTATAATAATTAAAAATAGAAATAAAACCAATAAATTAGTATATACTTTAAAATAAAAGAGTGGAATTGGGGAAAAAAAGAAATTGCTAGCAACATGGAAGTCAAGGTCTTTCACAACCTAATTTCAGAAGTGACATTCCATCACTTTTGGCATATTCTACTTGTTAGCAGCAGGTCACCAAGTCCACCCCACATTTAATTTAAGGAGAGAGGATTACACAGGGTGTGAACAGCAGGAAGTAGGGATCACTGGGAGCAACCTTAGAAGTCTGACCACCGCAATGAATCAAGCGGCAAAGGGGATTGAAATTTTAAGGACAGAAAGACCAAAATGTGAGAACTTATTTGCTAGACTTATAGGATCTGTCAAATTTGTAAAAAGACTCATCCCATACTTACATCACAGGCAGCTACTTCAAACTTAGTTCTTACAAATCTCTCCAGCCCATCATCTCCACCTTCATACTCAATTCCTTACAGAGAAAATTAAAGCAATCAAATGAGATTTTCCAAGCTCTAGACTGTAAAATAAAAAAAAAAAGTGGCTATATTTATGCTCATCCTTTCCTTTATATTCTGATTGAAAAGAAACAGATATTCCTTTTTAAGGGTAAACTGTCTGCTGATACAGCCTCGCTGTCTCCTCAAGGACTTTACTTTCCATTTCTCCTTTTTCCTGTACCCTCAACACAAGCATCTCTGATGGCTTCTGTCCTTACATGTCAAGTGCCCAAGTTTCTCCCATGTTCTCCCCAGGTCCCCTTTGGATACCACCTCTTTGCTCTCCAGTTAGCTAGTTACCTCCATTTCTCTTCTCAATACACTTGAATGTGGCCACCGTCTGCACCAAAGCACTGGCCCAACTCCACTCAAAATGGTCTGCTTATAGCTAAATTCAATTGCTTCTTTTCAGACCTTAGCTTAATTTGCTTTCTGTATCATTTAGTACTTCTGCTTGTTCCCATCTTCCAGAGATATTCTCCTTCTCTGACTTCCAGGATATCATCCTCTTTTGGTGTTGCCCTGTCTGTCTACTGTTCCTCAAGCTTCTTGGCAGAGGAATCAGTGTGAGTCTGGACCACTAATGGCCACTTTTAAATTTCTGGGTCAGGCCCTCTTCTTTTTTTTTATCATGTAAGTACTCCTAAGAAGACTTTAGCTGCTTTTCTGCTTTTAATTACCATCTATATGTGAATAACTCCTAAAGTTTTATCTTCAGCACAAATTTTTCTCTATTAAGCCTTCTAACTACATAAGAAACATTCATTTGGTAATTCAAGTTTAATGTCAAAGTGAGCTCTTCACCCCCCTCAAGCAAACTATTGTTCCTAAAAGTCTTCTCCTCTCTGTGAGTAGAACTCCCTGCATTCTGCCAGACAAGCCAGAATCCTCCGTGAATCCTAGACTCCTCCCTTTACATGGATATCTCCAGCCAATCAACTATGAAGTTTAAAGGAAGAGGAAAAAGAGATTAAGTGCTAGGATAATTCTTACCTAGTACTTCACAGCCTCCACATTTAACCTCCAAATGGAATGAAAATTAGATATGTAAAGAAGTGATCTTAAAAAAAATCCAAATAACCTACGTGGGAGGTAGAATAACGACCCCTGCAAAGATATCCATGTCCTAATCCTCAGAACATGTGAATATGTTAAGTTGCATGGCACGGAAGAAATGAGGTTGTAGATGGAATTAAGGTTGCTAATTAAATGAGCTTGAAATGGGGAGATTGTTTTGTGTTATTTGGGTGGGCCCAATGTAATTATAAGGGTCCTTAAAAGCCTAAGTTGGAGGCGGTAGAAGAGTCAGTGTCAGAGCGATGCAATTTGAGAAAGAATAAGCCAGGTATTGCTGGCTTTGACATTGGAAGGGCTATGAGTCAAGAATTAATGGAGGCCTCTAGAAGCTGGAAAATTCAAGAAAATAGATTCTCTTCTAGAATATCCAGAAAGGAACATAGCTCTGCCAACAACTTCATTTTAACTCAATGAGATGCTTTTCAGACTTCTTAACTCTAGAACTGTAAGATAATATTGTACATTTGCATTGTTTTAAGCCACTAAATGTATATAGTAAGTTACTACAGCAGCAACAGGAAATTACTACATCCTATTTTTTTCATTAAGTTGTTTTTATTCTTTATAATTAGACTAAATCTGACAGATTCTGAATTTCAGAAGTGCATCATCTCACTCTTGTGAAATAATCAAACTTGAGCGAAATTTCAAAATGCTTTTATAACAGGCAGGAGGCAAGAAGCAGAGCTGAACCAGACCACAGCAAAAGGTGCTTCTCTCTGAGTCCATAGCCTACTTATCCTGATTAGATTTTTAAGTTTCCTAGAACTAAAGTAAGGAACCTACTTTCCTTTCGATTAGTGTTCTTTTCTGCAAGCTTCCTGAACCAGGTCATTGTCATTCAAAATTTATTCATCTTGATACCAATTCTTTCATTTCTATCAAGCCAGCCTAGGAAATGCTAAAACAAAAAGAAAGTCTTCAGAGAGAAGGAAAAAGATATAGCTCAGAAACTAGATTTGAATAAAGGAAGAATGAGAAAGAAGATATAAGTAAAAATAAAATAAGATATTTTATTTTTCTTATTCTTAATAGAACTAAAAGATCAATATTTGCTTAAATATATTTAGTGATTATAACATGTGGAAAAATGAAATGAATAGCACCAATGCCATAAAGGACAGGAAGAAAGAATCAGAAATACCATGATATAACTGAATGAAGTGATATGGTGTTATCTGAAGGTACATTTAGATTAGTTAAAAGTGCATATCGTAAACTGTAGTACAACTAATATAAAATTTTAAAATGAATAATTGATATAAGGAAGGAAATAAAATAAAATACAAAATGATCAAATAAAGGAAAGGCAAAAAAAGAAAAAATAGAAATAGACAACAGTTACAAACATGGTAGATATTAATCCAACTATATCATAATCACTTTAAATGTGAATTTTCTAAATACACCAACTAAAAAACTGTATCAGAGAAGATTAATAAGACCCAACTATAAGTTGTCTGCAAGAAACCAACTTTAGATATAAAGAATCAGAGAAGTTCAAAGTCAAAAAGGATGCAAATAGATACATCATACCCACATTAACATTAATTAAAAGAAATCAGGAATACCTATATTAATTTTAGATAAAACAGATTTCGGAACAAGAAAAATATCAAGCAAAAAGAGAGGCACTACATAATGACGAAAAGTTCAATTCTCTATGAAAACATAATCCTAAATGTATGTGCGCCTAACAGGAGTTCATCAAAATATGTGAAACAAAACTGATAGAACTGCAATGGAAATCAATAAATCTGCAATTATAGTTGGAAGCTTCAAGACCCCTTCAGTGATTGACAGATCAATAAGGATATAATTGATCCAAATAACATTATCAATAAAACTTGCTCTAACTAACATTTATGGAATTCTCCATCCAAAAATAGCAGAATACCCTTCTTTTTTTTTCTGAGACAGTCTTCCTCTGTCATTCCAGCTACAGGGAAGTGGTGTCATCATAGCTCACTGCAACCTTAAACTCCTGGGCTCAAGCGATCCTCCTACTTCAGCCTCCTGAGTAGCTGGGACTTCAGAGACTTACCACCATGCCCAGCTAATTTTTCTATTTTTAGTAGAGATGGGGTCTCACTCTTGCTCGGGCTGGTCTCGAACTCCTGACCTCAAGCAGTCCTTCTCCCTCAGCCTTCCAGAGGGATAGGATTACATGTATGAGCCACTGCACCCAGCCATGAATACACATTTTTTTGAGGTCACATAGAACATTCACCAAGGTACATAACATTCTAGACCATAAGACACACCTTCACAAATCAACAAATTTAAAAAATAGGAATTGTACAATTTATTTCTCAGATTACTAAAGAATTAAGCTAGAAATAAGTAATGGAAAAGTAGTTGAAAGATTCTCAAGTACTTGGAGATTAAACAAAACATTCCTGTATAATACACAGGTCAAATAAGAGTCTCAAGAGAAATTGAAAATCTTTTGAATTAAACAAAAATGATAATACAACATATTACACTTTGCGGGTTACAGTGAAAGCGGTGTTTATCAGGAAATTTGTAGCATTAAGTGCATATATTTAAAAAGAATAAAGTTCTAAAATAGGTAATCTATGCTACCATCTTAGAAAACTAGAGAAAGATGAGCATTTCAAGCCTAAAGCAAGCATAAGAAAAATAATAAAAATTAGATCAGAAATCAACAGAATTGAGAACAGGAAAACAAAAAAGATAATCAATGAAACAAAAAGTGCTTCTTTGAATCAATAAAAGTGATCAACCAACCTCTAGCCAGTATAATCAAGGAGCAAAAAAAGAGAAAGCATAAATCGCCAATATCACAAATGTAAGAGGGGTCATCATCACAATTGAGCCCATGAATATTAACAGGATAATAAAACAATATCATGAAAAAGTCTATGCCACAAATTTGATATTATAGATGAAATAGAGCAATTATTTGAATGATACATCTAGTAAAACTCATGCAGGGAGAAGTAGGTAACCTGAATAATACTATATATATTCAAGAAATTAAACCAGTGATTAATAACTTCTTAAAAAAGAAAGCGCCAGGCCCAGATGGGATCACTGGTGGTGATACTTCCAATCATTTAAGGAGGAAATGACAATTCTCTACAATCTCTTCTAGAAAATATTAACAATAGCGAATACTTTCTGACTCATTCTGATATCAAAGCCAGATAAAGACATTACAAGAAAGGAAATCTACAAACAAATCTCTCTCATGAAAGTAGATACCAAACTCCTCAATTAAATATTAATAAATCAAATCCAACAGTATATAAAAAGAATTATATACACCAACCAAGTAGGATTTATTCCGGGTAGACAAGACTGGCTCAGCATTTGAAAATCAATTAATGCAATCCACTACATCAACAGGCTAAAGAAGAAAATTATATGCCCTAATCAGTTGATATAGAAAAAGCATTTGACAAAATCTAATACCTATTTATGATAAAAACTCTCAACAGACTAGGAATAAATGGGAACTTCTTACACTTGACAGAGAACAGCTAGAAAACATCTATATCTAAGATTATACTTAATAGTGAGAAACTGAGAGCTTTCCACCTAATATTGGGAATAGGGCTAGGATGCCCTGTCTTACCACTTCTGTAAAGCACTGTACTTGTAGTCCTAGCTAGTGATAAAGATAAGGAAAAAACAATAAGAAGTGTACAGATTGGGAAAGAAGACATAAAACTGCCTTTGTTTGCAAATGACATTGTCTATGTAGAAAATCCCATAGAATCGACAAAAAAAAAAAACAAAAACCTGAAATTAATAACCAAGAATAGCAATTCTATGGGTTACAAGGTTATATACAAAAGTCAGTTGTTTTTATATTACTATATTAGCAATGAAAAACTAGGATTTGAATTTTTTTCAGAGTATTACAGGGGTACAAACATTTTGGCTACATGGATTGCTTTTGTGCCATTTGAGTCAAAGTTATAAGCGTGCTCATCACCAAGATAACATGCATTGTATTTGTTAGGGGTGAATTTACTCATCCTCTTTTCCCCCCTCCCACTTGCTTGGTTTCTGCTGAGTTTTACTTCCATCTGTGCACATGAGTGCTGATTGGTTAGTTCCAATTTAATAGTGAGTCCATGTGGTGTTTGTTTTTCCATTTTTTACATACTTCAATAGGAGAATGGTCTCCAGTTCCATCCAGATTGTTTCAAGAGGTATTAATTCATTTTTTGTGTCTGAGAAGTACTCCATGGTATACATATAAGACATTTTATTAATCCACTCATGAATCGATGGGCACTTGGGTTGATTCCACATCTTTTTTTTTATTTCAGCGTATTATGGGGGTACAGATGTTTAGGTTACGTATGTTGCCCTTGCCCACCCCCCAAGTCTGAGTTTCAAATATGTCCATTCTTGAGGTGATGCGCATTGCACTCTTTGTGTATGCATATACCCATCCCCTCCTCCCTCCTGCCCAATATCCAATAGATGTTATTCTTATATGTACACTTATGTGTTGATAAGTTAATACCAATTTGATGGTGAGTACATGTGGTGCTTGTCTTTCCATTCTTGGGATATCTCACTTAGTAGAATGTGTTCCAGCTCTATCCAGGAGTATATAAGAGGTGCTATATCACCATTGTTTCTTAAAGCTGAGTAGTACTCCACGGTATACATATACCACATTTTATTAATCCATTCATGTATTGATGGACACTTGGGTTGTTTCCACATCTTTGCAATTGTGAATTGTACTGCAATAAACGTTCTAGTGCAGGTGTCTTTTTGATAAAATGACTTTTTTTTTTCTTTTGGCTAAATAGCCCAGTAGTGGTATTGCTGGGTCAAATGGCAGGTCTACTTTTAGTTCTTTGAGGAATCTTCATACTATTTTCCATAGAGGTTGCACTAGTTTGCAATCTCACCAACAGTGTATAAGTGTTCCTATCTCTCTGCATCTATTGTTTTGGGACTTTTGGATAAAAGTCATTTTCATTGAGATTAGGTGATATCTCATTGTGGTTTTGATTTGCATTTATCTGATGATTAGTGATGCTGAACATTTTTTTCATATGTTTATAGGCCATTAGTCTATCTTCTTTTGAAAAGCTTCTGTTCTTGTCTTTTGCCCACTTTTTAATGGTGTTGTTTGATTTTTTTTTCTTGTTAATTTGCTTGAGTTCTTTGTAGATTCTGGTTATAAGCCCTTTGTTGGCTGTGTAGCATGTGAATATTTTCTCCCATTTGGAAGCTTGTCTGTTTGATCTGCTGATTGTTTCCTTGGCTGTGCAGAAGCTTTTTAATTTATCAAGTCCCATTTATTTATTTTTGTTGTTGCTGTGATTTCCCTTGGGGTCTTATTCCTAAATTATTTGCCTACACTGATATCTAGAAAGGTTTTCAAGAATTCTTATGGTATCATGTCTTAGATTTAAGTCTATGATCAATCTTCAATTAATTTTTGTGAGTGGTGAGAGATAGGAATCCTGTTTCAATCTTCTACATGTGGCTATCCAATTTTCCCAGCACCATTTATTGAATAGGGATTCTTTCCCTCAGTGTATATTGCTGTCTACTTTGTCAAAGATGGCAATATGTGGATGGTTTTACATCTGGGTTCTCTGTTCTGTTCCATTAGTCTATGTCTCCACTTTTGTGCCAGTACCATATTGTTTTGATTGCTATTGCCTTATAGTACAGCTTAAAGTCTGGTAAAGTGATACCTCTAAATTTGTTCCTTTAGCTTAAGGTTGCTTTGGCTATTCAGGCTCTTTTCTGCTTCCAAATACAGCATAAAATTATTTTTTCTAGAGCTGCAAAAAACAACTTTGGTATTTTGATGTTGATTTCATTGGGTAGTATGGACATTTTAACAATGTTGATTCTGCCAATCCATGAACATGATATGTTTTTCCATTTGTTTACATCATCTGCAGTTTCCTTCCTCAGCGATTTCCTGTTCTCTTTGTAGAGATCTTTTACCTCCTTCATTAAATATATTCTCAGCTATTCTATTTTCTTTATAGCTATTAATATTGTGAAAGGTATTGAGTCTTTGATTTGGTTCTCAGCTTGATTGTTGTTGGTGTATAGGAATGCTACTGATTTGTGTACATTGATTTTGTACCCTAAGACTTTGCTGAATTTATTTACCAATTCCAGAAGTCCCTTGGGGGTGTTTCTAGATATAAGATCGTATCATCAGCAAAGAGTGATAGTTTGACCTTCTTTCTTCTCATTTGGATACCCTTGATTTCCTTCTCTTGTCTGATTGCTCTGACTAGGACTTCTAGGACCATGTTGAATAGAAATGGTGACAGTGGGAACCCTTGTCTTGCTCAAGTTCTGAGTGGGAATACTTTCAACTTTTCCCCATTCAGTAAGATGTTGCCTGTGGGTTTGTTATATATGGCTTTTGTAATTTTAAAGTAGATTCCATTTAGGCCTATTTTGTTAAGAGTTTTTATTATAAAAGGATGCTAAATTTTGTCAAGTGCTTTTTCTGCATCTATGGAGATGATCATATGATTTTTGTTTTTGTTTCTGTTTATGTGGTGAATCACACTTATGGATTTACATGTGTTGAACCACCCTTGCATCTCTGGGATGAGGCTCACTTGGTTGTAGTGGATTATTTTTTTGATGTGCTGCTGAATTTGGTTTGCTAGAATTTTATTGAGGATTTTTACATCTATATTCATGAGAGATATTGTTCAATATTTTTCTTTTTTTTTAAGTGGCCATCTTGAGTGTTTTTTTTATTTCAGCATATTATGGGGGTGCAGATGTTTAGGTTATGTATGTTGCCCTTGCCCCCCCTACCCCCCTAAGTCTGAGTTTCAAATATGTTCATCCTTCAGGTGGTGGGCATTGCACTCTTTGTGTATGCATATACTCATCCCCTTCTCCCTCCTCCCCCACTTTTCTTTTTTTGTTGTGTCTTTTCCTGACTTTGGTATCAAGGTGATACTGGCTTCATAGAGTTGTTGGGGAGGATTTCTTCCTTCTTAATGTTATGTAATAATTTCTGCAGTATGGATACTAGCTCTTCTTTGTAGGTCTGATAAAATTCAGCTGTGAGACTATCTGGTCCAGGACCTTTATTGTTGGAAGATTTTTTATTGTTGCTTCAATTTCATTGCTCATAATTGGTCTGTTCAGGAGTTCTATTTGTTCCTGTTTGAGTATTGGGAGGTTGAGTTTTTCCAGAAATTTGTCCATTTCCTCTGTTTTCAAGTTTATGTGCATAGAGATTTTTATAGTAGTCACATATGATACTTTGTATTTCTGTGGTATCAGTTGTAATATCTCCTTTTTCATTTCTTATTGAGCTTATTAGGGTCCTTTATTTTCTATTTCTGGTTAATCTAGCAAAAGGTCTATCAATTTTGTTGATCTTTTCAAAGAACCAATTTTATGTTTCATTAATCATCTGTATTATTTTTTTGTTTTCAATTTCATTTAGTTCTGCTCTGACCTTAGTTATTTCTTTTCTTCTGCTGAGTTTGAGTTTGGTTTACTCTTCCTTTTCCAGTTCCTTGAGTTGATTCATTAGATTGTTGATTTGTGATCTTTCTGTCTTTTCGATGTAGGCATTTAAGGCTATGAATTTTCCCCTTAGGACTGCTTTTGCTGAATCTCACAAATTTTGATAATTTAAGTTCCTTTTGTCATTTAGCTGGAGGAATCTTTTGATTTCCACCTTACTTTTCTCCTTGACCCAATAATTGTTTAGCAGTAGGTTTTTTAATTTCTGTGACTTTGTAGAATTGAGTGTTTCTGTTGGAGTTGATTTCTACTTTTCTTCCACTCTGGTCTGGGAAGATACATGGTATAATTTCTTTTTTTTTTTTAATTTGTTGAGACATGTTTTGTGACCTAAGATGTGATCTATCTTAGAGAATGCTCCATGTGCTGATGAGAAGAATGTATATTCAGTAATTTTGGGGTAGTATATTCTGTAAATGTCTGTTAGGCCCATTTGCTTTAGAGTCCCATTTAATTCCAGTGTTTATTTATTTTCTACTTGGAGGATCTGTCCAGTTCTTTCAGAGGGTTGTTGAACTCTCCAGCAATTACAATGTTGCTATTTATCTCTTTGTTTAGCTCTAGTAGGGTTTGCTTTATGAATCTTGGTATAACTGTGCTAGATTCATAAATCTTTAGGATTGTTATATCTTCTTGATAAATTGCTCCCTTTACCATTGTATAATGACGCTTTTTGTCTTTCTTAACTATTATTTATTTGAAGTCTATGTTATCCAATATGAGAATGGCATACATCTTTCTTTTGGTTTCCAATTGCATGAAATATTTTCTTCCATCTCTTCACCTTGAGTCTGAATGACTCCTTGTGGTTTAGATTAGATGTGTTTCCTGGAGACAACAGATACTTGGCTTGAATTTTTTTTATCCAATCAGCCAGCCTATGTCTCTTGAGTGGGAAATTCAAGCCATTCATGTTTATTGAAAGTATTGGTAAGTGGGATGAATTTCTGCTCATCCTGTTGAGTAGAACCTCATTGCTTTGTTTTACTGCTTGAGCCATTATTTTATATGGGTTCTTAGCTTTAGTTTTCGGGTAATTTTACAGTGGTGAGTTTTTACTGTGCTGATGGATGTATATACCAATCTGAGCACTTCCTACAGGACAGGTCTGATCTTGACAGATTCCCTTAGTGTTTTCTTGTCTGCAAATGTCTTTATTTCTCCCTCATATAAGAAACTTAGTTTTGCAGGATACAAAATTCTAGGCTGGCCATCATTCTGTTTAAGAAGACTGAAGATGGGGTCCCACTCCCTTCTGGCTTATAAGCTCTTAGTTGAGAAGTTTGTAGTTAGCCTGATGGGTTTTCCTTTGTAAGTCCATCAAAGATGTGAAGGAGGGAGAAACAAACTGCCCCACTTACCCTTCTCACTGGACTGTAACGGAGCCTCTCAGGGGTTGATCTCTGCAAATACCTTGCTCCTTCCTGTTCTACTCTACAACTTCTTCCCATGGAGTCTCTTGTAGTTTCTGGCACGTTTCCCTCAGAATTATATCTAACCTATGTTTGTTTTTTTCTTTTTCATCTAAAACTTTTCCTTCTTTCTGAGATGATCTGGCAGCTGGTGTCTATGGTCTGCCATCTTGACTCCACCCAGATGAATTCTGTTTGTTTTTTTTTTATTTCAGCATATTATGGGGGTACAGATGTTTAGGTTATGTATGTTGCCCTTGCCTCCCCCCTTCCCCCCCCAAATCCAAGCTTCAAGCATGTCCATCCCTCAAATGGTGTGCAACGCACTCTTTGTGTATGTAAATACTCTCCCCTCCTCCCCCCTGCCCAATATCTAATAGAAATTCTTTTTATATGTACACTTATGTGCTGATCAGTTAATACCACTTTGATGGTGAGTACATGTGGTGCTTGTTTTTCCATTCTTGAGATACTTCACGTAGTAGAATGCGTTCCAACTCTATCCAGGAGTGTACAAGAGGTGCTATATCACCATCGTTTCTTAAAGCTGAATAGTACTCAATAGTATACATATACCACATTTTATTAATCCACTCATGTATTGATGGACATTGGGTTGTTTCCACATATTTGCAATTGTGAATTGTGCTGCTATAAACATTCGGGTGCAGGTGTCTTTCTTATACAGTATCATTTGTTCTTTTGGGTAGATGCCCAGTAATGGGATTGCTGGATCGAATGGTACTTCTAATTGTATCTCTTTAAGGTATCTCCATATTACTTT